>JAALXI010000017.1:0-85177 GCA_012977755.1 Fusarium nurragi
GGGCAAAGGGGGGCGGAGGGATCATCCTTGGAGCGTGGCAACGGCACGGCACGTTTTTTTTGCACCGCTAGGGCTAGGCTGGAGCAAGATGCTGTTATCATTCCGCTGGTGATGTCCATTTTTGTGGTGCACGTGTGGTGCAACCGGACCCTTGACCTTGAACCGTGGGAAAATGCCAAATGCAGGCCGCATGAGTCGAGCATGTCACCATGGTGAAGCTATTTGCGCGACTCTATGCATGCTCTTAGTTTCTACCATGGCAATAATGCTAGGTATGGTGTTTCATCGGCCCCTTATCGAATGTGGGAAACTTTTTAAGTGGTGCCCTGTTCTACGATATCTTCACCATCAGTCAGGCTCGATCCAAATACCCCTGATAAAGTGGCTCCCTCATCAATCTCGCCCACCACCGAGGTTCAAACACGCTTGGCCTCCAGGGCCAACACCACAAGGGAGCAGGTCGATCCTCGTTCATCGTCCACAGAAACGACCCTGGTTTCTGTTGGGTCGACATTGGCTCTGAGCTAGCAAGGGAACGCCGGGCCTTCGATAAACAAAATAGTGCATATCGCCGGGCGACGAAACAAGCGGCCAACCATAGTCGGAGATGATACCACATGCTGTCTTTTGATCCAAGTATTAGAAGTTGGTCCTGTCCCCATCCCAAGGCAAAACATCCGGTTCATAGTTACATTCCCTCGATCCTTTTTCTTTTTTTCCAGAAGAACCTTCCGCGTAATCATGGCTCCCGCTACCACTGAAGATGTGGTCCTGGACCTACCCCAGACCATCCCCACCAAGACTGTCCCAACCGAACAAGTCGCACCACTGCCCGACCTCGCTCCCCCTTCACTACCTACCGAGAAGATCGGTCCCCCAGGTTATGTCAGAACGCTTTATCACTTTGAGCTCCCCGATGGCTACGATGCTGAAAAGTTGACGAGCATTCTCAAGCAAGCTTACACTGCCTTCAAGGGGCGAACCCCCATTGCTGGCTGTGAGCTTGTCCCTGCTCCTTCGTACGCCCAAGACGGTGGACTGCAACTCCGTCATTATGGTGATGAGATCGAGCACGACTTTGCCGTCAAGGATCTCCGCGATCAAGACTTCCCTAGCTATGCCGAGCTGAAGCGTCGTGGCTTTCCTTGCTCTCCCCTAAAACCTGATCTTGTCTGTCAACGAGGCCAGGGTGGCGAGTGGCCTAGCCCCGGCGAGCGAGTTCCCTGCACCATGATGCAGCTCAACTTCATCAACGGTGGACTGCTCCTTAACATGCTCTTCTTCCACGCTTATGTCGATGGTGCCACGATATACAAGTTCACCGAGGTCTTGTCCGAGGAAGTCAGAAGAGCACAAGGCCTGGCCATCACCAGCCCGGTCGAGATCCCCGTTGAGGACCGAGCCAAGCTGCTGAAGGCCTCGGGTGGGTTCTCCGGTGCTGCTGAAGACCATCCCGAGTACCTCGAGCTGCCTTTCACCCCCGAGGCACCCCCTCCAAAGCTCACTTCACCCATAGCCCAAGGCCATGTCTTCTACTTCTCGCCTGAGAAGCTCCAAGCACTCAAGGAGGCCGCGGCACCCTCCAACGCCAAGCGGTTCGAGGGAAGCGATAAGATGTCTTCTTACATTTCCACCAACGATGCTCTGACAGCACTCATCTGGCGTTGCACCATGATTGCCCAACACAAGAACTCCGAGGGCGAGCACAAGCCCACTGGCACTTCTATGGTTGGTCTTGCGCTGGATTGTCGTCGTCGTACAAACCAGACCATCCACAAGCACACCCTCGGCAACATTCTGGGCTTTGCACCCGCTGCCTTGGACATTGAGTCCGTTCTCGAGGAGGACGAGGTCAGTCTCGCTGATATTGCCCTTATCGTCCGAGGTGCTATCAACAAGTCCAACGAGTCATACCTCGACAGCATCGGTGCTTTTGTCGAACGCGTTGAAAACACTTCCCGCATAGTTCCTACTTTCTTCCTGGATATGCCCGGTAACCACGCTTTGCTGTCTTCCTGGAGAGAGTTCCCCTTCTACGATCTGCAGTGGGGTCCTGCCCTGGGTGAGAAGACACAGGCTCTTCGATTTCCATCCACAGGAGTCACACACTCTATGCACATTCTTCTCCCTTCGCGGCCAGAAGCTGGCCCCGGTATTGAAGCCTTCGTTGATACCGAGAACAGTGCTATGGAGGGTCTGCTAAATAACCCTCTGTGGAAGCAGTATGCTCAGGGGCCGGAGAGTGCGTAATCGGAGACATAGCTGAGGGGGATATATACCAAAGCAAAGATTGGCTAAGCAGAAGTACAAAAGTTGCTTCGAACATAATAACAAAATTCATTTGAACGCTGTGATACCAGCTTGACATATAACGATGATCTCATCCTCTCCTTACAGTGACTGATGTTGACTTCCTGAAGTTATAAACCTGATCCTTGCTTGCCTGTTTTGAGATACAAGCAAAGTCGCTCTTGAAGCTATTCTGGCGTAAATTATGCGGTCTATGTCTTGCATCACCGTCAACCTGGTCTCCAAGTACCAACTCGATTATGTTACTGTTTTACCAAGTTGTGCGCCTGAAAGCATCTTGTTTTTAATCAACATTTGCAAATAATACATCCAAACGATATGCGAAGTTTTCGGATCATTGAGGGTCTATATACCTTAGATTAAACTTGGATTGTTTACTACATGTCAATCATCCGGGCTTGCACGTGTGGCAATAGTTGTTCTACGCCATCAACTCGATAGACCTTTCATTTATGTTTTAGATTATAAGTCGAGTTTACTTTAGGATCTCTCTCCTGCTTTACTTCATTGACCAATTTGCTGTGTGAGCAAAATGACACTGCTCAAAGTGGGGAAAGATATTGACCAGGTGTCGTGATATATACTTTGTCCTGCTTCCTCGTACCACGATTCGTTTACTAGACAAATAGGAAGAGCATAGAAGACAGACAATCCTTATCAATCGGTTGCAACGAAAATATTGCCAAGATATGTTTTTGGCAACATACGATTCGCGTGTTCCTGAAGGATTACATACTAGGCCCGTGATCGGGTCCATCTATGGACGATAGGCTCTTTCCGGACCAATCGGCTGATTACAGTGACGACTTCCCTGATCAATGGATGCAGGGGCACTCAATAAACGCCAAGTATTTTTGGACCACGCTGGTCGAATCCTTCGAGGAAACTATTATCCACTATATTATAGGAGGATCATTACGATTGCCGAGAGTAGTAGTATGATAAGGACGGCGCGGGGTACTAAGACGCGTGGCTAATAGAGGAAGCGAAGCTATTGCTCCCTCATAAGATTACTGGAAAACTTGCACGCTCTTATCCACATAGCTTGTTATGCGATGATGAATTCAATTAGAGCGAACTGCGACTGAATACAAGAGGCAAGTCGTCGCTAGAAGAAATCCGGGAATCGTGCTTTCTATAGTTCTATATAATATGTCCTCATGGTAGAATTACGATTGTTTTAGCTTTTGTGCTTTTCTTACCCTTCGGTGGTTGAGGTGTGAGTTAAATATTCTTAGTTCTCCTTGTATTTCTGAATAATCTTACGACCCAAGAGTATGAGTAATTGGCTAAATACGGGATTAAAAAAGGGCAAGGTGTTACCATAAATGATCACATGGATAAAACTTTCCGGCGAAATATTTACATCTTGGAATAAGGTTGCGTATAGATTTTAGCCACGGCATAATGCATTATAGTATATTTGATCAGCCGTTTAAAAATTAGCTATGACACCGCTGAGCTTATGGGTAATTGTCACGCAAGGACGCCATAGTTATTCTAACTTTGGATTAATATGAATGCTCGATCTCGCACTGTGAAGACTACCCTGTGGTATTACGTGGAAAATTTCAGTTATTTGAATTATACTGTCATAATGCTTGCATACTACTTAGATATAGACTCTAGGACTAAGAGTCAGCGTATTCTTATGTAAGATCTTCGGAGTAAATGAGCTTAACCTTGTGATCAGTTGACCGTGTTGGGATGTTGTGAGTGACACTTTTATGACTTTGATTATTACTGGACTCAACCCGAGCTGTCTGTAGCGGATCTCTTTCATCGGCTGGCTCGGATAAATTTGCTTGCTAGGACGATCCTTATATCGCGGTCGCAGTTCTTATTTCGGTTCCTAGCCAAGCTTACTTTCGCTTGTATACATCAGCGACCTTTTCACGCCCCCAGGCAATCAGAAAGGTTTGCGCTTAGGGAACTTACGAACGCGTAAGAGCAACACATATATCACATTGCGATGGCAATATCCGACACAACCGCTCCAGTGGTTGAGCGTCTCTCAGTCTCCACCGTCAGGGGATCTCGAGCTGTTGGGTTGTTGCCCTTCAATGAATCTCCAAAAGGCCCCAATACTGTGTTTACACGGCGCGTTCTGCTCCGCTGAAGACAACAGAAACTTCCTCCCTTTTTTTGCATCCCACGAATGTCCTGCTTCTTCACTATCTATACGCAGTCATGGAAAATCGTGGTCGACATCGTGGATGACGAGGACTTCGCTCGCGACATTGGATGACTATGTCGCGGATATCATACCATCAGCTGGATTTATCGCAAATCAACATCCCGAGGCGCCACCTCTGGTTCTTGTTGGGCACTCTTTCGGCAGCGGACACATTCAGTACTACTCTCACACCAGGACCAGAACAAGCCCCCACCTGTCGAAGTCGGTGGCTTTGTTCTCTTGGCAGTGGCTCCATCTGGAGGTGGTAAATAGATCGTGGGTAATTGGGAGAAAATCGAGGCCCCCAACGGGTACGAGTATCCCCAGAGCTCTCGCTCGCGACTTGACACGCCAGACTAAAGATGAGGTCATTGAGAGATGGCTGTCAGATTGCAAGACCGCAAAGGAGGGCATTCACACTGGACTCCGCGTGTTTTGGCCCTTTGGACAAGCAGGCGATTCGGCTCAATTGCGCAAAATCCCACTTGTTTCAGGCTCGGAGGATCGGTTGGTGTCAGTCGAGGAGACAAAAAAGGCATATGAGGCTGCGATGGAGGGAACCTCAGAGATTAAGCAGCTTGTAGACACTAAGGACACCAAGAAGTGGTCAGCAGTATCTCCATACCTGGCTCAGCTCACCTGATGATGGATCTTGCTTGGGAGGATCCCGCGGGTTTAGGGGCGAGGTGTGGAGCATTGATGGGAATTGGGTGCTGTGTTAGTAAAGATCTGTTAGTGATACTAGTTTCTCAGAGGGTTTGTAAGGGCCAAACTCGAGTCATTTGAGCTGTTATCGAAATTTGGTAGCAATAGCAACTTGAACTGTATTTTAAATAAGTATTGCATCAATAAAAATTCATGAAATATACCATTGTGAGCATAAGGAGCTATTTTATTTATTGAGCCAGTTACTGTCTTTATCGATGTCTTATGAATTCGGGATCTCCTATTTTGGCAGGTGGGGAACCTGGAGATGAAGGATGAGCAAATCTAGGCTGCAGCGACATTAGCTTGGGAAAGCCACCAATCAGTCAAAGGTAAGACATGTTTGTCATCAAATTTGTATAATGCGAAATCTTAAGCAACCTGAAACCCTCAACAACTTTCCCATCCTATCCAGAAATCAAGCAAACCAAAATGACGGCACCAAGAAGAAGCACTAGAGTTCGAAATATTGACCTGGGCGTAACCGCAGAGTCTGACAGGCCTGTACCAGCACCAGCCGAGACTCGGAATAGCAGGAAGCGCAAGGTCTCAACGGAAGATAGGGGAGAGGAGCAGACTACCAGAGGAAGTAAAAAGGCAGCAACTGGAAAGACGAAGGCGTTGGTGAGAGGGGAGGTGAAAGCGAAGACTGATGAACCAGCCACAGATCCAAGTGTGGACAACAATGCACCACAGCACGATTTGGTCCCAGACGATGCCCTATCAGTCCTGCCCGCGGAAATCCTGCAAACAATTCTGCAGAGTGTTAGTGCCGTGAAACTCACCAGCTACAGTTTCTTATACTTACTCCCGTCAGGTCAACCACCCACCGAGCATGGTGAAGCTCGCCTGCACCTCCAGAAGATATTACTCCCTTGTCATGGCCGTCCTCCACAAGCAGGTCTCTGTATCGGTATCCTTCTGGGCGCACATACCTCATGTCATTCGTCGTCTTGAGCCACATCTCAGCATAGCACAAAAGAAGCAGCTGAAGCGAGAAGGGAAGTACAAGGGCCAGCAAGAAAAGTTCTCTACCCGCCTTGATCCATTGGCTGTTCCGGCTTGTGCAGACTATGTCCGTCAGATGGTCATTGGCGACATCGATCCTGGAAAGAAGCACAAGCCGATTGTTTCAAGATATTTGGAAGAGGTGTTGAAGAACGTTCCTAACTTGGAGATACTTGATACATGTGAGCTTACTGAGTGAGTTACCCCTCTGTTGTCCTCGATATATACTGATCAATCGAAGATCAATGTCACAGAGCATCGCCTCAAAGAAGAGCCTAAAAGCTCTGCGGATATATGCCGGCAGGACACTCGGCGAATTGGAGGACGACGGCATTGCTCCGCTTGCCAAAGTCAGCAACCTTGAGCACATCAGTGTCATTAATAGATTCTGGAGTACCCTGGTCACCAAAGAGGCGGTTTTCCAATCGATGCTCCTGAACTCCCTGTCAACCCTCAAAAGCCTGGAAGTTCAGACCACAAAGTGGTATTCCGACTTTCTGGCAGACTGGGCAGATCAGATCAAGGCCCACAACCCAGATGCTATGAAGCAAGCACATGACTTTACCGCCTTAAAGTCGCTCTCGCTGTGGGGCGTTCAGTTCGTAGGAGGTCACTGTGCGAGGGTGATGCCCAATTTGACTAGGGCTATCGACTTTCTGCAATTGAGAGAATTGACGCTCATGAAATTGGGGGATGGCAAAGTCGCTTTCTTTAAATATCTCGAGGACTTGTTCCGTGCAGCTGACAAGGGCACCATTCAACTGCGAAAGCTATCCCTTGAAATGGCCGGAGACGAGACTTCTCACAGCTATGTTACTACCGAGTATCAGCTGGAGGGCATCTACCGGTTCATCGCTTCATTCGACACTCTGACTACGCTGGAATTCTCAGAATACAACATGTACAACAGTGCCGTGGAGTCTAACCCGGGGTTGTCGAGAAGATTACAGCAGGTGGTTCTGAACCACAAAGGACTGGAGACATTGCGTTTCTCCTATCGAGGAACAGGTACTGGCGAATATCGCATTCCTTTTGTTCCCGCCCCAACCGTGAAGATCTTGATGAAGAACTTGCCTCACCTTCGAACATTTGAGTTTGCGCCAGATGAGACAGATCTTGTGAGTGGCCTCGGTTTCCATTTCGTATCCATCCAATGCTGATATTTCTTAGAATGCCATGTCACGAGCCCTCTCCCACGGAAAGAACCTGAGAACACTGGTTTGCTCTAGTTTCCCCAGCCAATTCGATCAGTCCCGAAATGTCCTTCCTTGGTTCTGGCTGACAAAGAACTTGACAAAGGGGCTTTTGGAGAATGCTGGTACTGCCGGAGATTTCTTATGGGAGGATCACTATAAGTTAGAACGAATGAAGATGTGTTGGCATGAATATGCCATAGGGTCAGACTTGAAATCGCAACGCAATTTGGCCCAGGGCCCGATTAAGATTGCCAACGGAGACCGGGCGGTTATGGTCCAGGACTTGGCGGAAAAGCCATCCTCTACGCATTACTACACGGCCGACAATGCTTGGGTGGGACAGGTCGCTAGACTCAAGTATTAGGCAGAAGTGGTAAGTCAGTGAATGAAAATCTGTATACGACTATAAATACTACATCAGGCGATGCAGATAAATACAAGACACGCTTCTCCGGTGCAAGAGTATTCGTGGACAAACATGTTGTGTGAACTGGGAGGCAATATTCACGGTATGTAGAGATTCATTCTTTATCAATGTTCAAGCAGTTGACACTTCTGCATTTATCTAGCTATCTCACTCTACCCATTGTGCCCAGAGACACTCTCTAGATTGTTCTCATACCGGAATACAATATCAGTCTTGACCCCGATGCGCCCGCTGGGCATAACAAGTACCTCCTCACTACTGTTGTCCCCCATGCCATTCTTGATGTTGGTCTCAAAAGTGCTCTTGGGCGCACCAGTACCTGCCACGCTGTTGTTTTGCAGCTCGACAGGCATCTGCTTGAAGCCGGACAGCTTGCGGCTAGACGACATAGAGCTGCCGAGAAGGCGGGGCGCGTATTGCTTCGCGATGGCCTTGTAGGAGGGGATCGAGGCGGCGAGGATGCCGATGTTGGTTTCGATGACGGACCAGTACATGGCGTTGGAGATCACCCAGGTTGGGTCGTCGGAGCTAAGCATCGGGGGGATGTAGGTAATTCGGATGATGGACGATACGCAGGCGCTGGATGGTGTTAGCGAGGGTACGTTAACGTCGAGTGAATACTTACAAGAGTCCCAGACCTAGGATGACAGCCAGACTGATCTTCTGTCGTCGAGGTACACGCAGCCTAGACACCAGCGGAAACGGCAACGTGTACGTGAGAATATCGGTGAAAATGTTGACAGCTGCATTCGCCAGGTAAAACGCATTGATGTCGACACACTTCTTATCCGCAGGCAAGACGGTGATGTCGTAGGCAGCATTTACAGGAGAGCACTGGAAGATGCACGCCATGACGTTGGCCCCGGCTTGACACCCAACAACGCCCATCATGACGAAAGCCACCTTGCGAAGCGTCTTGTCGCCGAGCCGGGTGTAGAGTGCGAGAACCGAGATCTTGACGAAGCCTAGACAGGCATTGTAGAAGATGGAGGAGAGCCAGACAATCTGCCTGTAGGCGATGAAGTTGTCTGTGCCTCGCTTTACAACGTCGACGTAGTGGCTACCGAGGCCATGATTGACCGCTGAGCTGTGTTAGCGCGTCTTTGCGCGAGGAGTCAGATGAGTTACTCACATGCTATCGTGCAGGCGATAAAACACCACGATAGTGCCTTGCATTAGTTAATAAAGTGTCAACACATCAACGTGTGAATCGAACTCACAGCTCCCACGCAAATCAAGTCTGCAATTGTCAGAAAAGCAACGATTCAAGTTGGAGTCGAGACTTACAATCATCAGCACCCACCGACCTAACAATGCACGTCCTCGCCCACAGCCGAAGAGCAACAGCGAGAAAGCTGACGATGGCAAAGACAATAGCCACGGAGTTAACCGTCGAGCCCTGAGATTCAGCCATAGCGGGCAACAGTAAAAAAGAAAACCAGATAAAAGACGAAAAGAATGAATGGAGATGGTGAAGAACGCCAGCCACGAGTTAAATGGAAAGACTCCCATCTCAGCCAACTGAGACAAACAGAAGACGCTTCATTTCAGCTTAGACTGGAAATTTGGTAGCTCGTTGGCGTTATGTTCATCGTTTCTCATTCTGGTCCTACTCGTGTGCTCAGACGTTGACCAGTCCGAAGGGGATTCAGCGCGCGAGTCTGCAGTTGCGTAGTGCCAAGATTCGCGTCTCTAGCGCAATGACCTTCCCAGTGAGGGGACGCAGGGGATGAACCTGGCAGCCAAGAAGAGTTTGATGGAGAGCAATTCTGTTCAGCAATATTCAGGGGAAACTGACATGCTTGAGCTGCTTTTACTTGGTCGCCGGAACCAACGCAGCGCATTTACTTGGTCGCTGGAACCAACGCAGCGTATCATTCGACCCCGCTGGCTGATGGAGCTTAGCAAGTGATTGGCCTCTGGGATTCTTCCGGGACAGGGGGTAAGAAGCCCCGTGGAGCCGCATCTGATCTATCATTCCGCCCAAACAAGGTACCCAAGGCACGCCGAGGATGACTTGACGTTTAGTCTGCCCAGAAGGATCGACGGCTTGTCAACTGTCTCAAGCTAGGGAACGGCCCGTTGTCTAGCTAGTGTTTTAGTCCGAGCACATCAACGTTTGGTCAAAAACTGTTGCGCCACCCGCTCTAGACGCCGTTATTCGTATTCAGCTACCATGCATGCTTTGCACAGCCGCACCCAACCGACTTCTTTTCTCCAGGTTTTCATTTGCTGACGATATTTTCTCGACTGTGGACCCTTGGCACCTAGGCCCAACAGTCATTGACCTTCTTGGTAGAGATCTGCAAACATCACATCGCACGACACGGCCGAGAAGAAGAGCGCATGAACCAAGACAAGGGAATTTTACGCGGTTATCAAACCTTTCTTTTATCAACGTTTGCAGATTGCCGCCACTGATGCACTGGCAGTTCTTGCACGTGAAGTCTGGGAGGATGCAGGAACTGGGAAAGTGGTGATGGATGAGCTCGGCTCTCAGCTGCTGAGGTAGTTATTACAATGCTGGTATGTGCCCAAGCGTCGGCGGATAAATGCTGGGGTCAGACGTTTATCTTTCCCTGCAAGTCGCCGGTAGCACCGCTTTAGCCGAGGCTGTTGGTTGCTGCCATAATCTGAATACGTGCCCTCACGAGTCAGTCGCTGTTGATTCATAGACAAACCTGCATATCTTGACGCACGAACCGTAACCAGTTTGCATCTCGATGTCTGGTTACGGAAGGAAAACCGGGACTCTTTATCAAAAGCGCATGGAAGAGTCCCAACTTTTGTTTCACCCCCCGCAGTCGAAGTAGCAACCCGTGCAGCCGTACCTCCAGAACTCCAATCTACCCACCCACCCACATATCGCATGATATAACAATCACGGGCCGTTTGACAGCCTGGGAAGAAAATAGTTCATCTGTATCCAACGCAATGGAGGGCATTGCCAGCCAAGCCTCGGATGCAGGTTGATATCCGACGTATGTGGGGGGTTCACCGGACAAGACGAGCTGTCCGCGTCGATCGCTGCTACATATCGGCCGCCTGTTCCCCCTAGTGAAAAGCAAATGATTGTTTTCTCGTCCCCGACAATTGGCTTAGTTCGCTCCTTGTACCTTTATGCAGCTGAGCTGAGTGACGACAATGGCTGTGCTTAGCTTTGTCAACGCCGCCCTGCTGGGTGTCGCGTACGTTGTTTTCAGCGTCGTCTATCAGATTGTCAAGTATCGCTTCTTCCACCCTCTCGCCAAAGTCCCGGGCAATTTCTGGGGTAGTGTTACGCGGCTATGGATCACCTACCACAACGTCAATGCCGATGAGTGTGAGACCTTTCAGCAACTTCACAAGGAGCATGGTACGATATCATGCATCGACTGCAATCATGGCGACTAACACCTCGCAGGACCTGTCATTCGGATTACACCCACCATGCTGCTGGTCAGCGATGCGACACAGCTTCCCAAGATCTACAACAGACATGCGAACAAGTCCAAGCACTACATCACCGGAAGCTTTGGAAAGGATGAATCTCTCTTCAACATGCAGGACTCCAACATGCATGCCCGGTACAGAAAGATCGCGGCACCTCTTTACAGCTTCACCAACATCAAGAAGATGGAGCCGTTGATCGACGCCAACATCATGACCTGGATGGACAGACTGCAGCGAGACTTTGCCTCGACCAACAAGCCATTTGACTTTGCGCCTTGGGCTGTGTTCATGGCGTACGACATCATCTCGGAAGTCGGATTCGGTGCTCCCTTTGGCTTTATTAAAGAGGGTAAGGACGTCGAGGGCCTCATCCAGGGCTTCCACGATGGTCTTACTCCCTTCGGCATCATGGCGAGGCTGTGGCCGTTCACCAACTGGGTCAAGAGCACTTTCTTGGGCAAGTACATGGTTGCTAGTCCTGAGCAGGATTCAGGCATTGGAACGTTGATGCGGTTTCGCGATCGTCTAATTGCGCAGCGCTTGGAAGATGTTGAAAATGGCGCCACTAACGGCCGCATCGATTTGCTCCAGACGTAAGTACTTTCACGATAATATAGTTTGAGCAACATTCTGACACATCTGAAGATTTGTCGAGGCTAGAGATGAGGATGGCAAGCCTTTGGATATCAACTACATCAAGGCTGAGATCCTCCTCGTACTTCTCGCTGGCGCAGACACAACAGGAACTGCTTTCCAGGCGATGGTAATCAACATCCTCACCAACCCCACTGTCTACAAGAAGCTTCTCGCTGAAATCGACTCGGCTACTGCTGCAGGGAAACTGTCCGATATGCCTCAGTACGACGAAATCGTCGAGCACTGCCCCTACTACATCGCCTGCGTCAAGGAAAGCATGCGTCTCAACCCCTCCGCGCCCAACATCTTCCCCCGCCTCGCTCCCCAAGGCGGCCTCGAGATCTGCGGCCACTTCGTCCCCGAGGGTACAGAGGTCACCTGCAACCCGTGGCTCGTCCATCGCGATCCCAACATCTACGGCGACGATGCTGAGGTCTTCAAGCCCGAGCGCTGGTTGGATGAAGACAAGGCCAAGGTTTATAACAAGTTCAGCATGGGGTTTGGATATGGCACTCGTGTCTGTCTGGGACAGGATGTTGCGCGGATGGAGCTCTACAAGGGTCCTCTGCAGTTCTTGAGGAGGTTCAAGATTGATTGGGTGGATGAGTCGGATAGGGGGACTTACGTGGTCAAGGGAGGTGTGAGTTACTTCGAGAAGATGAACATCAAGATACAGAAGCGAGAGGCCTCAGCATGAGTTACATGGATAGCTTAATATATAGTTACATATGAGGTTACTTGGAACTTAGTCGTGGCATGTGAGGTATCGTTTTTCAGGACCTAAGTATCGCTTTTGTTCCCGCATATAAGCCCTAGTGTCGGTCTACTAGTCACAGAAGACATCAAGCATTTGTGAAGTGTTGTACCGAAAGCTTATAGGGCCATCAGGCCTCGCCAGTTCAGTTTCATACCTAAGCCAAACCTTGTAGAGGCGAGTACTATTTCAATCCAGAAAATCCACCTGGTCAATTTCCCCGCTGGAGAATCAACCTCAGCCAAGATTACTCCTGGATACCGTTGTCATCCTTCTTCTTGACCTCTTCCAAAAGGTTCTGCGGGTCCTTGTTCCAGGAAATAACAATGTAGTCAGAGCCTGGGCAATCTTGGGCCATCTCAAAGCCCTTGAGCTTGCCTTCGGGCCTGGGATAGATGTCTCCCAGAACACTTCGCAGCTTACTTACATCCGTGACAAGATTGAAGGGGATGTAGTGCGTGTAGTAGAGCTCGCCGCGGTCGTTGGTTCGTTCCATTTTGAGAGACTTGGTTGGGGGATTAATGTTTGAGATTTGATGAGTTTTCCAAGTTTGTGTAAAGAAGGTTTGGTGTTGTCGAGCTTGAGTGTGGAGCGAACGTACCTAGAGCCGCTCTTTATACTTACTATAGGCTTCTGAATCACATTGGGACTTTAACCTGATGTTTTGTTAACTGCTCGACATTTATGACTTGATATGCTGATAAGGGAAGACAATTGACAAGCATGGGCGGAAGAGAGCGCAGCATCTGTCACTGAGGCCACTACAACACAGATTCACAGTACACTACAAGATATGTCATTTTATCACTATACATAAACTTAAGTTATCTCCTGTTGGAGAATCCTGACAAGCAGTAGGCGGCCCTAGAATTGGGAAGAAGTGGCGTTTCCCCTGCGACAAAACTACAATATCGCCTGATGTTTTTTTTTTTCTTTCACTTTCTTCTGTATGCTGGGACACGCATGTCTTACCCGCCTCTGACAGGGTTAGATGGTCTCCCTTTGATCATATGGTGCATACAAGTCTTGTCTATTTAAGAGAGACACATGGTGAATATAGATATGGTCATTAAAATACTACTTTGTGTCACCTGTTATACACATGACGTTGAAATATGATTACAAAAATAGGACACTTCTGCTCTAATTGCTGTCTGACAGCGCTGCCGGTATTTCTATCATGAGCCTTCGTCAAGATTACAGATACTGTATTAGGGACTACAATTTCTTGCTGTTTTCCTTATTTCTCAACCTCGCTTGATTTAGATATATGTGGCTAAGCTATATCCTCCATCAAGTTGATCCTTTCAAGCCATTCTCACACTTGGGCTACTTCCGCCTTCCTCCCGCGAAACTGTATTGTCATGCCAGTCTACTTCTTCTCCTCTTTCTCAACGAACCCCTTTTCCTGAAGCTCCTTCAGCAGATCAGTGGGCTCGTCAACATACGCGACAATGACTACCGTCTCCGAATCCTCTCGAAGGCCCCAGGTAATCTCCTCGTCCGGTCCCAAGCCAAAGAGCTCTTCTAGACCCTTGTGAAATTTGTTGAAATCACTGATAAATGTCCTTGGGATGGTGTGCTCGCGCTTCTTGGCGCTCCAGTTGTGTTTCTCGGTCATTTTGACTGTTCTGGTGGCGATTGTTGATCTTGTTTGCGTTTGCAGAGTTTGATTTATGGGAAAAGTGATAGAATCCTATGTTGGTATCTTTGGATTGATATGTGGTTGTTTGAGTTTAAGTTGGATGGAGCGCGGTAAATGTGGGCTTTTATACCTAAGAAGAGTTTCTGAATCATATAGCATGACCAATACTACGCCCACTGATCCGTGGCCGAATGGGAGATGGCAGAAGAAACCATGTCATTTATCGCTAATCATAACCTATAATCCTCAACTCAAGATTTTTCACTACTACACTACTTAGTCCTTTTCAAAGCACTCTTCCCTCATTCTTATATAACTGCCAATAGCGCCATTTCTTCACACCTCTTTTTCTCTTTTAGATACCCCAGTCGCATGGGAATATGCCTCTAAGAGTATATTCTGATTAGCGTAAAGTCTAACTTTTAGTTAATCCTCCCAGGCCTCTTCGGTTCGGCTTACATCTTAGTTAAGAACTGCAACCCTATGACAGACGAGACTGACTTGTTTTATCCTCATTTCTAATTAGATGATACTACTCCAGATGCTTTTCAGTAGCGCATTTACAGTGCATAGATAATACGATAAGCGGGGAAGGCTTGAGTCCTGAAACATTTGCCTAAGTCCATAGCCGCAAACCGTTTAGATGCATTGTCGAAATGCCAATCAGCTTCACGCCTTGGGATGGTAATAAAACGGCTGGCCTGTTCTGCTTACAATTTCTCTCGCAACATCTTGCTCTTCTATTTCTTTTTGACACTCAACTTATCCTATATCTCCACAATGGACGCCTCGAACATCGGCAGCTTTTCTCCAACCCAGCCCATCGACGATGACGATGGCTTCGATGCGTGGAACTGGGACGAAGATCTGAATATATGGGATTTTGTTCCTGAAGATGATCAAAGACATGATGAATCTTTCCTCCAAGACGGGCAGGTTTCGACCCAGTGTCCGGACTTGGATCACGCATTCGAATCTCACCGCGTCGCCGGACAGGCAGAGCAAAGCATGCCTCTTAATTCATGGGATATACTAGGACCCGAAAGCTTTGACATTGAACACATTTTATCACAGGTTGTTGCTTGACTCTTAGCATGAGAACTTCGATGTATTAACATGCTGCGTTCCCAACTAGGACCCTGATTTTGGCGCATTCTCCACGATGCACGAGTTGCCGTTGGAGCCATCCATGATCGAACAGCGCTTTGAGTCATTCCCTACCGAGACTCTTGAGCTGTTCTTGCAACAACCTCCTGCTTCACCGAAATTCAACCCACCGCCGGATTTAGTACCCAATATGGTTCCTGCTTGGCTCGATCGTCAAGTCAACATGGACGATTTTGATTATAGTCACCAAGCCGGCCCAAGACCTGCAGATTCATCCTGTATATCTATGAAAGATATCAGTTTCGAGGTAGGACGATCACAAATGGGTGACGACGCTGCTATGGAACAAGGGCCACTGGGTATTAGAGTGCATCCGCGAGACCCACAGACTAGGCGCAGTGCTGAACCTTCTCGGTGTGCGCCGTGCCGATTTGCAAACATTCCAAAGGCTGGTCTTCCGACATACCCCTACAGATGTCCTATGATAAAATTCAACTAGTCGCAATGTAACGGCTCGGTAGGATCAACATGTACTAGGTGTGAGCGTCTCAAGTCTAAAGTAGACAAGAAGCTTGTCAATGTGCAAGCCAAAGACTGGACCCAGTCATTCTTTAAGCTTTTCATCAGTCCAACTGAGCAGACATTACCGTTGCCACAAGTCGTCTACTTCGAATTAAGTAAGTTCTGAGTTGCCTCTTTGCTGTCTGTTGACCATTCAACGTATCTGTTTCTCGAGAGGATGCTGGCATGCTTATTCACAGTGGAAACGCAGAAGCTCCTGGTCGCTCTTCGCGGCGAAGTGGATCTGATATCAAGTTTGAGACCTGAGGACTCTTTGGAATCTTTGTTTGATGGCAACATACTATGGCATATTGATGACAAGGCGAACTTCTCTCCGTATTCGTCGTCAAAATCGACGATCGCGGTCGAGAGGCTCGCAACAACGACCGCGGAAACGGCGGCGCAACCTAATGGCGTAGTCGCACCAACAATGGATGCAGTCCAACTTGATACGTTCATTGATCAACGTCGGCCTGCTCGGGAAAGCAAAGGTCTTGCTGATGTCGATGTGAGTAATCTTGACTTCCTCATCCCACTGGTGAGACTGTAAAATCGGGTGTCTGACACTCTGCAGCGAGAGACCCTCACCATCGCATGGCGGTGCGCGTATTGGCTGACTATTCTACTCAACTGGGATGCCAACCAGATATATCTGAGTCGAGTTGGCCGTGACGCTTTGTCTATGACGGATGCGAAGAACCTTGTTCTGGAGCTCGCTTATTCCGTCGCTCATCGTATCCAGGTGCTCATCAAACAGCTCTGCCACCGAGCTATCATGTCGATAAATCGTCTCGATGAAAGCTTGGATCCCGTGACAATTTGTTGCGCTCTCTGGATAGTCTTTTCCGCCACCCACAAATTTGAAAAACGGAATTTCAAGGCAAAGAGCTTGAAAAACCTGGTGTGTACTCAACAGTCCCACACAAGACTTCCTATATGGCGATACACTTACTATTTTATACATTTAGAGACACTTTCTGAGCAACTTCCGTGAAAGATCCAGGGCCGCATTCCATTCTCTCGACCATTATAAAAGGGTGATAGGAGCTTCTTGTTGCAGTCGCCCTAGACACAATGATGGACCCTTTTCAAAGTTGATTGAAGACGCCAAAAAGTCAAAAGCGGCTGTTTGCTTTGCAGCCGAGCGCCATGTGTCTCTTCCGACCTTCTTGGCGACAACGACAAGTATGTTTCATACTGGGTTTGTGTCCACTTACTGCGCACTTGAGGAATAAATTACTAATTCAATCCAGGCTCAAGCCTCAAAGCTACTCGGAGATACTCGAGTCCAAAGTTTCGTTCCATGAGGGTGTTGCTTTGTCCATTGGGCTCGCCACGAGTCGGAATCTGGCAGCCCCACAACCATCGGATCGTGCCCAGGAACAGCATTATTCACAACCCTTTGGTCATACCATGCACCTTACGATGGAAACTACTCCCGTTTCAGACACTACTGTGGTTAATAACCTCCAAAGAGCCCAGGGATTCACATCGATATCCGCGAGTCACAAATCAGCATTGATATCTTCCAATCCAAGCAAATTATCGTCGGCTCCAAGTGCCGATACTGTGGAAGTAGATAGCTTTGAGACTCGAAAACGAGTCCACTCTGACGAAGGCATATACTTTCCAAAGTGGAACACCAAGCGGGCCCGAAAGAACGGACCTTCTGGAAGTGTTTAAAATATATCAGGTTAGCTTTAGAATGAATGCAGACCCACGAACCGTTTATTTTATCAATGAAAGTGGTAATACTTATATGAATTCTCTGCGTTATTATTGGAGTTCATTCGGGTTTAGCTTTGGTTTATTAGTTGGCGACTAAGATTGATGAGAGCAATAGAACTGTTCAACACAAGATTTCCAAGAGCCCTGTCTTCATAGAATCTTCATTGGTTTCCTAAAGCCTCTTCACAACGAAACTAGTACTCACTATAGTACACCTGTTAGAGGGGCAGGTAGAAGCTCTCTTGGTGATTTGGTCTGGACCTAGGGCTATGGTCGATGTGGTGAAGTGCCGTGCTAGTCTTTAGGGCGAATCGAGTTATTACATAACACTAGTAGTTATGCTAACCGGGCCTATGACGATGAAGTGAAGATAGAAAAACAAGGGTTGAAATATGCGTAACTGAAGGAAAAAAGACAAATTGAATCTGCTTCAAACCGGAACGAGTTATCTGGGCGATAACATGTCTTAGGTACCATTGTTCCATCAGGCGCCGACTCGGCGCTTGAGGGGAACATCTCGCCTTCGCCTTCGCCAATCTGGCGGGGCGCTAGCCCACGGAGATGATCATGTTGGACAACTCAGACATGGACTAGCGCACCTCTGTTTAATCGAGCCGGACGACGAAAGCCGGGCCACCGAGTCGAGAAGCATTAGCTTAGGATACTTGTCAACAAGACCTATCGATCGCCGCACGTCTCGTCAACAAAATTGCCCTAGACCATATCGCCTCATAGCAGACTTGAAGGACGTAAGAGGTCTCTGGCAAGGACCCGTCCGGAGGTTTCTCTTTCCACATCCTATACCGATGTTGGTCGTTCCTTTTGTGTTGATCACTGACTTTGAACTTGATTCCAGTGGTTAGATGCAGATTGTCCTCTTGAAGGATATTTATAACTGCCTACTGAAGACCGGATGGCAATCGATTGTTATTAGTGGTCTAGGGGGGGCTCTTGTTGTACCTTAGGAGGGCCAGGCGGGATTGTTAAAGCAGGCGTATCTGAACAGCTGATCTATTGGCGTCCATTCCTTTCAACTATTCGCGAGGAATTCTAAATACAGGATACTCCATACCCGCCTCGAGAGGAATAATGTTAAACGCAACATAGCTGTCAATATTCTCCGGCTCCAAAGCAATAAACGCCAAAGCCGCGTTCTGCTGCCTCGTGCTCACATAGTAACTCCCCACGGGTAGCACGACCTCCCTACTCGTTGAGTTTGTCGTGACCGTGTTAAGGTGCGTGCCTTCATACAACTCGGGGTCAACAGTGGAAGACTCAATGGTCAGCGTGTCCAAAGTCCCTCGAAACTCGTAATTCAGCTTCTCGACTTTGAGCCCAAGGATCTCAAGCCGTTCAGCAATGTCAGACCACGTTCGTGGGATGATGTAGGCCTCAGGACGGGATCGTGTAAGATTTGCTACAGACGGGGTTGTGCGCTGGAAGTCGACCGGGACTTGGACAAGGCTGCCATTTCGGGTATCGACCATGGTGAAGGTTCTATTCTCTGGAACGTACGAGTCCGTGACGATGATGTCCTCATCACTGTTGATAAACTTCTTGCGAGCGTCTTCAACAACAGACTTGACTTTGTCGGCATTATCTCGCGCTAGCTCAAGGATGGTTTGGATCTCGATCAGCGCGGTAGCAACACGGCGCTGGAAATGCTGGTTGGCGATTCGAATGCCACGCAATTCGAGCAGGAACGAGATGGTCTGCTTTAAGCCGACGGCGTTACGGCCGGTGCGTGCCTCGGTAACAGCCTCGGTGAAGTGAATTCGGGAGCCTTCAGTGCGGTTGGAAGTTCCAGTCACGTAAGGCTCCCAGCGCAGGCCGTGGGACTCGAGACGCTTTCCAACGGCCGGGACGAAAAACTCGAGCAATTGCTCACGAATATCAGCATGAATGTTTGGATTGATGCCGCCGGAAATAAGACCATCAGCGCCATGCTGGTAATGTCCACCGTAAATAGACGGTGCGTTGAACTCGTCTGCGTTGGAGGTCAGTCATATGATTGTCTCGAAGGGTTATCGCAACATACGCATATCAATGGCAATATGAGGGTTCCACTCCCCTACAAGACGCTTAATCTCTCTGGACTGGCCGCGCATGAGCTTGATATGCTCTCTGTTTGGGTCGAGGTTCGAAGCGAGCTGTCGCTGGAAGTAGGCAACACCATCCACGTTGTACCGCGGGAGGATCTTGATGTCCATCTTTTCCAAGATTGACTTGGCCCAGGACGGCTCTGCATCCATCTTGCCCAAGAACGCGAGGACAGACTGGTCTGCGGCTGGCTCGTTGCCGTGGATTGCGGCTTGCAGATAGATGCGCAGCTTGTCGCTGCTCGAGTTGGAGCTCGGTAAGGATAAGAAGACGTAAGGAATGGCGCGACCTTCTTCAGATTGGAAAGCCGCTGATTCATAGGTCATCCACTCGTGTTTCTGAGCAAGGTTGCGGATGAAGTAGTCTTGATCACGAAGTCAGCCAGAGTGATCTGGAATCATTGGAAGCGAGGAATCTTACCGAGCTCAATATCATCAGTCGGGCCCTCTGTGCCGTTGGAGAAACGAGCAGGAACTTTGTCCGGGTTTAGAAACGCCGGAGACCGAAGTGTGATATTGACGTCGGGAAAGTTGGCGGCAACGAGACTAGAGTCTTTGCTTGTGGACAACCAATTCTCGCCATATCGTAGACCTGTCTGGATACCGCCAGATTGAGCCGTGGCCCCTACTGCAAGAGCTGCAAGAGCGCAAACGCGCTGTGTCATACTGTGAATCATCCTGTCGTACCGCAAGATTGTTAAGGCATGGATGAGAAGGCCTACTAGGACACACAGAGGACCAAAAGAAGCTTAAGTATAACCAGGCGGCAGTCAATTTCTCCGTCCTCCCCGCCTTCGGTACTCAACCGGAGCTTGATCTTGACTCCGTTCCTGATCGTCGCCTTGCAGTCTCAACCCGTGATATCAAGCAGTCCTCGTCTAGCAATAAGTTCCGCCCTCTAACCGAGTTAAGGCGAATGACTTCACCAGCGAACTGAGGGGTATCCTTGGCGTGCACGATAGCTCGAAGCGATGTGCAAGAAATGGGGAAGGTGGGAAAGCAGAATTACCGTATTAGGTAGGTCCCTAATATGTATAAGTAAAGCTCCGCGTTATGAGTTGCACCCATCCTGCAAGGTAACCTTATAATTCGGTGGGTTATAGGACCTGTGTGACCTGTCCCTCGTGTATATCCCCGCAACTCACAGTCAACAACCCCTTCATATGTATATAATTGCGCTCGTTACCCCCGAGAAGACCCGCTCCACACCGCCTCGGTTCTATCGATATACCCTTGAGGTGTTAGATATCCTATTCTTCTTAATGCTTCTTTTATCACAATAGGGTATGATTATGACAGCGGGGACCATAAGTGAAGTAGTTGGTTACTATTAGAAGCATCATGCTACCTTTAGTTCAAGCTAAGCCCTCGTCCTTAATACGTAACATATTTTATGTCCTAGATTATACAAGCAGAAAACCACCTTCTAATAATGTGTTTTGCAGACTAACTCTTCTGGTGTAGTCTGGTCTAGTCCAAGCGGGCCTTTGCGGATAGATCCTCCGGCTGTAGAACAAAGCCAGGGCCGACTGTGGAGATGATTATGGGCTAGCCCCGCATGAATGAGTCTTGCCCGTGATTGGAGAAGATGACCATCGGCTATTTCGTTTATGCAATCTGACAAGCACTGTCAGAAATGTCAGAAATGGACAAGTAGTGCAATAGTAATATCAGCAACGCCGTGTCATTCTTTCTCCCCTGACTACGGAATTGTCAACCCTTAACCGTCATCCTTACTCGTTTTCTCTTGCGCATCGGCATCTACCAAATTTCCGCCAAATCCGTGCATTGCTGCATGCATAATGAAATCCAATTGGGAGCCTTTTGTGAAGTCCACTGCGGACGATTGGTCTGCTGTACCTGACCCCGCCCAGCGCAAGCGGATCCAAAATCGGCTGTCTCAGCGAGCAAGGCGTACGTACCGGGCCAACACTACCGCGTGGAAGTATTTGACTGATGACGATTTCAGGCTCTCGACTTGCTGGGAAACGTAAGCAAGCGGGACAGTGTCAGGTTGATAACGTGGACGCGGGCGCTCTTTCTATACGAGTTGCTGGTCCTAGTCTCGGGCAGTCTTCGACTGAAGACCCAGGCATGGCTATCGCGGATATGCTCGAGCCGAGCCTATTGTATGCACAGTACTTGCCACAGGGACCCACGGTAGACAGCCATTTCCTTGTATTGACCGACATGACCGCATGTGCAGCCCTGGCAGTCATCGCCCAGCGTCTCGACCTCGACTGCCAGTCAAGGCCCGGCTTTCACATCAAAGCCCTGGCCAATGACCTCCCTTCTGCTATAGCGCCGACTCAGCTGCAGAAGAGCGTGGCTCACCTGTCATATCTCGACATGCTGCCCTGGGCGTCGCTTAGGGATCGACTTCTCAAGTCCATCTCCATCATCAACGAAGAGGAGTTTATGCGCGATATGCGGTTTGGAAGTCTGAAAGTATGGGGGACGGTGCCTTGGGACCCGATGGGGTGGGAGGTTGGCGAGGAGTTTGCGAAAAGGTGGTGGTTTTTGATGGATAGCGGGATTATCCAGACAACTAACTTTTGGAGATCTCAGCGGGGAGAAACACCCTTGTCACTGGAGCTACTACAGTGATGGATCGAGAAACGCATGTAACATTCCATAGTTCATTGCTCTTGCATTTTGGTTAGGTATTACTGTCATGCTCAGAAGGGCGAAAGTCTACCCCGTTTATTCCCTAGTCTACGATAGAGGCTTAAACATTAAGAGCCGAGGATCCGAGAGGAAGCCCTATAAAGAAGAAGATTAATATGAGGGAAGAAAAGGGTTAAGAACTGATAACTATCTGATCGTGGCTTTATCTTAGTTACTACTGTTTCTCTACCAACTCAAGGCTATCTCAGTGACTATATCACCCGCTCTATTATATTAGAATCCTGTCCTTGAAAAGTACACAGGAAGAGGGGCTTGTAGTGGTGGATGCATTCTGACCACTATTTTTCCTAGTCGATTGATGCTGACAAGACTAACGACTCTGGGTGTCAGACTGTCCAAGGAGATGACCAATTAAGATTAACAAACTAAAACATGTTCACATATATAAGTATCGATCGCGTCCAATTTTATCGTGGGAAACTTCAGACCGTACGGGCTTTCAGCACCACTATCTTTCCAAGTCACAACTTCCTGGATTTTAATCACCATCTTTAATCCAAAATTATGCAAGCGGCTTTGACTCAACTATTCCCACCTAAGCCTACCTTCACCGAGGAGAATGTACCTCCGTTAAATGGGAAAGTCTTCCTGGTTACCGGTGGAACGAATGGCGTTGGATTTGAGCTGGCCAACATGCTTTATGCCAAGGGAGGCACGATTTATCTCCCTTGCCGGTCCGCCACCAAAGCAACCCAGACTATCAAGACTATAAAAGCTGCTCACCCAGACAGCACCGGTGACCTAAAACCTCTCCATATCGACCTTAACGATCTCGCTTCGGTGGCAGCATGCGCTTCTGCCTTTCTGGCACATGAGACTCGTCTCGACGTGTTATGGAACAACGCGGGCATTAGCGCCGCACCATCTGATGAACTCACCGTCCAAGGCTACGAGCCTCACATCGGAATCAATTGCTTGGCGCCATTCCTCCTTACCAAGCTCTTGCTTCCTGTCCTGAAACAAACGGCCAGCAGCAACCCGGGATCCTCGACGCGAGTTATATTTATAAGCTCAGGGGTGATGGACATGTTGGCCCCGCCTGGAGGTGTGCCACTGGTTGAACTGACTCCTGGCAAACAATCCAAAGACCCAACACGAAACTACACAATCTCAAAGACAGCAGACTGGTTTCTCACCTCTGAATTTGACCGGCGTGCCCGAGCTGACGGGGTTCTTTGCATTTGCCAGAACCCAGGCAACCTGTCGACCAACATCTGGGATCGTGTGCCGTGGCATCTCAGAGTACCAAACAAAATATTCTTGCATCCACCTAAACGAGGAGCTTATTCGGAGCTCTGGGCTGGGCTCAGCACGGAGATCAAACTTGAGGACGGTGGAAGGTATGGCGTACCATGGGGCAGATGGCATCCAGGCCCTAGGAAGGATCTCTTGCAGAGCTTGAAGACGAAAGGAGACGGAGGTAGTGGCATTGCGGCCGACTTCTGGGACTGGTGCGATGAACAGACAAAGACATTTGTTTGACGGAACGGGTCTCATTGGTCGTCGAAGAAAATCAACTCAGACGAGGATCACAGGGGGATCAAAGACGAGAGATCGCAGGTTCTATGTTGCCTTAATGTCGCCGAGAGCTTCCCATGATTTAGTCAACTCGGATTTCTTATTTCTTTTTGTGTACTGTTGTATAGTAATATAAGACATGAGCATATGATGTTGAGCAAATACATCCAATAAGACTAACGAAAGATAGTATCTAGAATATCTCGGCGAAGCCCTAGATCTTGGGCTTATTAGGAAAATGATCATTCAATTCAGCGTATCCTATGATAGATTGGAAATTCTCTTTGGATTATTAGACTGTTTACGTAGGGCGGGGATATGTCGCCGATCACAGGTCAAGGTTGAAAAACATACTACAATTTCATGCAGCCAACATCATAAGTATATCCGTATATGATCTACATACGGTCTTGGGATGACAACATTGGGTGAATCGAGTTTTTGGCCTCACTATACGAATGTAGTATGGTCTGAAGTGTCTATAGTAGGCACACCCCATACTTATCATCGCCATCAGCCTTCAGTCCGCAGTAGCAGTTTTGAACTGTGCAAAGCTTTTCCATAGCTAACAAGACCCCGTGGGCTTATCTAGAGGAGTTTATTATTAGCATGAAATACAAATACGATAGAAATGAGGCCTGATGTAAGTGGGCCATAGGTTGGCTTGTGATGAAACGTACCATTGCTGAATTGTGACCCAACACCCATGAGATTTTCATCTTGTCTCTTCTTGTCACCCAATGTGATGCCAATGGTAGGTTGACCCGAGCCTGACGCAGGGACAAATTCAGCATTATCTTTAGTCAACGCCGGCTCAGATGAGCCATGGGTAGCAATGTTGCTAGAGGCTTGAGTGCTAATTCTTAAAGTAACAAGAGTGGATTAGTTGCGGTACCAAACGGAAGGCTCGTCTCAGAGATGCTTGTAGTGGATGACGCACAATTTCGAAGGCATAATGTTTTATGGGGAGACGAATATGTTCGGTAAAAGAGAGCCGGAGTACAAGAAACCAGTAGAAAGTTGAGAATTGTAGCGTGTAGAGATGTTGATATGTGAGTTGTGGGAGAGAGATAGGATCAGAGGTCAACAGTGTGGGTGAGGCTAATTGAGGTACGTGAAGAGGCTGTATTGATAGCTAGTGAGATAAGTTCTTGGAAAGTGCTAATGAGCGTGATCTATATACTTATGCGGCTCACAGGGGTGATTTGGGCTCACTACGTGAGTCGCGAGTCTAGTCGTGAGTTCAATGTGAGCCATGGTTCGTCCTTCCGCCGATTGGCTGAAACTTAGCGAGTTCACATACCCTGTGAAGTCACATTACTAAGTGGGTCTCTTGATGAAAATGATCATGGTTCGTCCCGCCGATTGGCTGAAACTTGGTGAGTTCACATTTCCACATCAAGATGCATACAGAACTCGGCCGTTACGAACCGTTGGAACACTTGAAGCCCGCTTATTCTCCTATCAGATCACTTTTTCGTCCCTTTTTATTTGTTTAAGGTGAAGTTGAAACTTTCTTCTTGCATTTGAGAAGTCGAAGTGCAGCAGCCAAGTATTCTAAGAAGTGGCATCTCATTCTCATCTGGGAAGCAACATATACAATCGAGTCGGAGAGTATCACTTGGGACGCGTTGTGAACTCATCGAAAACCCCCTCATGTTGTAGTTTGAAGCCATTAAGAGAGTATAGAATGAACTCTCGCAAAGTTTTATTACGTCTCAGTTCTATGAAAGAGGTAGGTAAGGCTGATTAGCTGAGTTGAATTCGAATTACTCTCACATTTAGCTCCCATGGAACCAAGAATAGGTAAGAAGCTCTTGTAGTAGGCTTCCAGGCAAAATAGTGTCTATTCTCTGGAAAAATCTTGATTCATTCCTGAGGCTATGGTTTGACTTTTGGCGAATGCCAGTTTTCGAGAGGCGGAATCTTAGTCTCAGTCCTGTCAATATCACCGATCACGAATTCAGGGGCGCATCCACCTGCATATCTGGTGGGGGCATCTTAAGGTCGGGAGCGAATTATTCATAGTTCACCCTATGTAAACGTCGCGAGGTTTTGCAGACAGTTGAGTTCCCTCTTTTCAGATCTGCGGAAAACGTTGGAGGTCACCTTCATGCGTTGACACAGCTAAAGACCAACGTTAGCTTACTAGAATGGAATCTCCTTATGGAAATAAACATCACGTGCTAAGAGATGATTTTCACTTGCCTGGCTGCTTGGTTGATTTTTATCAATGCCCTTGATTATTGGCTCTATCTACTAGCTATCTCGACATGGTATTTTTCGGCCTCGGTTCGCCACCTTGTTACAATAAAGCACTTATAAAACAAGAAATTTGCCACGATCATCTACAAGACTTATTACTAACTACAACTTCTAGATAATGAGATATGTGCCATCATTTGTGTTGCGTCCAAAAATGCCTGTGAAACGGTTTGAAACAATGGACGACTACAAGAGATCATTGTTCGTTGATGCACTAGACATGGTGGAAGTGTGGGAGTAAGTGGACAGTTCGGATTTCATATAAAGATGGATACACATGAGACATTTTGGAGATAACTATAACCAGAAAATAAAGGCCAGTACAGCAGATTATGCACGGGAAATTGCCGTAGACGGGAGGAACTAGGTCTAGCAATACACGCTTCAAGGTATCGGACAAACTTGCCAGACTTCTTGTATTAGAGTCAGATGGGAACAGACTATCTAATACTGGGGGGGTTCTTAACTCTGGCTTGTCTCGGAACGTGCACTTATAATGTATCCGAAAGCTGAAGCTTGCCAAAGTGGGATCTCGATACAGAGATAATCGAGACGAGCTTAAAAGAATATTGCACTGTGGTTGATATTGTAGTGGTGGATGGGAAGACCACAAGGCCATTAATATGACAGTGACAAGTACCCCAGCAATTAATCAATCTTCAAGTATGCAAGAAGGGCTTCATACAATAAGGAATATGCCATAATCTGCCAAATAGATCGACCAGCCGGTTACAACATTCAAGGATGGGAATCTTGCTTCTACTAAACGCGTAGGTTTAGACCACATGAACTTACATTAATATAAATGTATTATCTCGTATTGCGTCTCTTTTGTCAGACTGTGACAAAGCATGACCTAAATTTGGTACATATTTCAATCTCATTTCTTGCTTATTAGCTTTATAGCTATTGCATGGGGTTTACCGATTGGCCAATCGCTCGCGAAAGCGAATCGCGATACTCGAAGCTTCAGGTATTACGTAGTCATCCAGCACAGCCTCCATTCCCATCGCATCTCACTCGTTCTGAGTATTACGAAATTCATTAGCCAAGTCCGTTTTGAGCTGCTAGATTCATTCAGATGCTTATTAGTTGAGTACCTGGCAAATTGACGCCATGGAAGCTGAGATCAGCACGCCAAGCCGGAGACGTTTTGTCATTCAACAAAGCACCCCAGTTTTCGGTTTTTTGCACCATGGTAGTGAAAACGAGGGCGAACAGCGAGGCAGTCCCGGTTCATCTATTTTCGTGGGTAACGAATGACGAGAACCATCATGAGGTATAAAAACACTATTTCTTCTCATCAGCTAAGGTGAAGCTCCAATTTCCACAATCTTGCACCTGCGCAATTGTCCAATATTCCAAATGCGCACTACTCTTATTCAATCTCTTTTCGTTCAGGCTTGCCTTGGCCTAAGCCTGGACGGCCTTACACACCGAACTCATGATGACATCGGTGCCTACAAAACCCCCGAGTTGAAGACCTTTCTCAGTCTTGACCTCGCAATCGGCTTTCCAGCTAACGTTTCCACCCCTGATGGAATCACTGGTCTGGTTCCCAATGGCCCAAATGGAAAGGCATCGGGTGCTTTCGAAGCCGATATTCTCCCCATCGGAGCTGCATTTGAGCGCGTGGTATTGAACCGAGCCGGGGAGAACAGCGTGAGTGGTCTCAAAGCCGAGTGGGCGCCGATCTCGAGGGACTAATATGGGTTGCATGTAGTTCTACCAAAACCGATATATCTTCCAGACTGCAGAGAACGAGACAATTAGTCTCGAGGTGGATGTCGTTCTCGACTATGAGAACAACGCTCTTCATGGGTTTGGTCACGGGTAGGTCACCCACCAGTCTTCCACAATAAGAATACTCACGTTGAACAGGAAATTTGCCACGACCATTGACAGGCTGTTTGATATCAACTATAACTCCTATGTAGTGGAAGTTGCTGCAGACTTTAACACCGGAGAGGCTGCTGGTCAGGTCTATGAGCTCAAGTCTGGTGGGCGACGCGACGGCAAGCCAATCAATGCACTCCTTCCTCCTGGGGGTGCTGAAGCTTAGGCTCATGAGGCAAAGACCTCCATTAAAGACTGAGGACTGGAGGGAATTTCTTTCTAGGACTACGATGAAACTTGCTTTCCGTTCCACGCAGGCTTGAACGGGAAGTAAAATCACGTGCGGCGATAATCGTATTTCCGTACCCTGTTGCAAATATGGTTTTGGTTCATGACACATTAAATACATCATCCATGTCGTCTAAACTATCGCTAGTATTCTGTGTTGTCAACGCTCCTGTCAATTTCGCTTCAGGGTTGACGCAATGACAGCCGCTCCGACACCGCTGCCGGGTGAAAGCATAAACTCCACATCCTCCTTGCTCGTCTTCGACGCTTCATCCCAGTCCAAAATCTCACCCAGAGCCTTGGACAGTTCCCGCTTGAAGTGGGGATGCTTCTCGAATAGAGAGCCCTCGACGCCGACGTGGCATCTCTTGAGGTCCCTCTTTTTGCAAATCGCCCCGACTCCGGAGGCTGACAGGCGAGCTGCACGGATGGTGATGAGGGTGGCGACTTCTTTCATGAATTGAAGCTCCTCGTAAGTTGGTGATACTCCCAGCGTTGAGACCGACATATCGTGGGCCGCTTTTAAGTGGTCAGATGTGTCCCTGGGATAGTTGTTAGCATGTAACCATGTGTTTAAACAGGGGTAAAGTCCGTACTCTTCGATGGCTGAAAGAAATGAGGAATCCATGAAATAAGGCTCTTGTAGCTTCTCCACGCTCTGTCCCTTGAAGAAGGTCTCCGGGTTACGCTTGTGCACATCAAGCATAATCAAGCGAAACAGTTCACCAAGGTACAGCCCCGCGACCATCTTCTCAAAAGCCTGCTGCCCCTTACGCGGGGACGCCTCATCAATGGCGATATCGAAAGACGTCAAGGGCAATACTGCATGTTCATTGTCAAACGCGCCCCATTCACAGTTGATGGCCATGAAACTGTCTGCGGGAAGCTTCTCGTCGGCGAGCTTGTGGATCGCCTGGCTCCTCTCGATGTAAGCGCCGTTGCAGCCCGTTCCGAAAACGCAGCCGATAGCGGTGTCGGAGTTGAGGTACGCCGAAGCCATCATCGTCGCGGTTGTGTCGTTTGTCACAACGCTCACCTTGAGTGGGAGATTCTGCAGCGGTGTTAGTGGTTGAATGATGGGTATGGGCTGAGTTACACACCCGCTTGGCGATAGCGCGTCTTAGTGCGGCAGCGGTATCTTGGCCTTCACAGCCGGCGATGTTGAAGCCCTTTGTCCATCTTTGCAGAATTCCCTCGTCGATTGTTCGCTGTGTCGTGGGGAAAGAAAAGATAAAGCTCAGCTCCGTGGTGATGCTGGAGTCGAAGCCAGCGGTTTGCAGAAAGGATTCTAGGATTTCGGTGACAAAGTCCCAGAGCTGGTCGGCGTGCCCCGTCTTGAGCTCGTTGGGTAGTTTGTGCTGCACCTGGTTGATCTTGAAGCCAGACTTTTCCCCAGTGAGCTCGATAGAATACACACGCAGGTTTGTACCGCCTAGATCTAACACTAGGTATTTTCCTTTCTCATTGCCGGTTGGGTAGTTCATCACCCGAGTTGGGTTCATGGGCTGTTGCAGTGTCAGCAAGTACAAGTACAGGAGAGAGCAGTGAAATGTGGGTTTACACTGACAATACTGCCGCCCTCCACGCTAAGACCTGAATCCCGTTAGCGGTGAAATTTGACCTTTTACTTTTTCAAGGCATAACGTTACCTTTTTCTAACTCATTGACAAAGTGGTTGGTGACATATTTGAGCTTTGCCGTGTCAATGGTAAAGTCTCGCTCGAGTTGCTGCAGATATGATTTTAGGTGTGCCATATTTTCGTCTTCAACAGTGTATACGGTAACGTTGTCCGGAGGACTAGACTTGGAGAATCGGCGTGAGGAAGTTATATAAGAATTCCCCATGCCGGAGCCTTGGATCCCATCAATGGATATGAGGTAATGGGACCGGAGAAAACACAGCTGCGTATTGCCAAAAGTGGTATTACGATGACGCGAGCTCCACTTGGTGATTCTACAGACTCTGTATTACTTGTTTTTGTTCTTTCCATAGGTGTCCAAGCTTTAGTGGAAGAAAAGCGGGAATCCGCCTCTGCATTGCAGAGATGTCATTCTTGGTTGGGTTTCCTTCTTTCGAGCGCGTCAAAGCTCCGGCCTGGAGGATCCGGCGTAAAAGCTCCGGCCAGTTACATGGCAGCCTTAGGTCATTAGGCCATCATCTTGGTGGAGGATCACTGCGGCTAGCTTGCGCGATGGATCTTTTATCGGCCAAATGGTGATTGGTTTATTGTCAGCGCTGATAAGATACAGGAGATGTCGAGGATGTGAGCACTTAGGATCCTTGATCAACATAAAGGATTAGCACGTGACCAGCACGTGACCAGCCTTGAGCGTATCTTTGTCCTGTTCCCCAGTTATAAATAACGTATGGCTGTAGCTAACGATCGCTATCAGTTCTTGCGCAAGAGGTCACATGATCTCCCTGAACAGACGAGGTTAAAATAGAGCTCTCATTGAGAAATAATACAGTTGGGTAAATGGAGTCCAAGAGCACTGTTTTCAAATCAAGATATCTGAGAGCATCTGTGTATTACCTACAGAATCAAAGTGTTTTTATATCCCGGCATATCCACTTGCGGGGGGAGAATAGAACAAAGAGGAGCCTCCACGTTAACTACCGCATTCAAGATTGGTCCATGCCAGTTGGCTGGTCGTTAACTACAATGAGAGAACATAGTCTGGTGTTTTCCCGTGAAGATCCCTCAGGGGTATATCGTATGATTGGTCAGCTTCACGCTGGGCTGCTGAGTCAGGATATTGGCGCCGAAGAATTACTAGTGCTGACATGTCCATTGGTCATCCCTCATCACTTCCAACCGTTTCCTCCACCTCAAACGCAGCGCAACGTGAAACCAACAGATAACATGCCAGCAGAAGACAAATCATGCGAATCGCTGACTAACAAGTCAGCTCGCGTGCGCCAGTTTCACACGCGCAGCAGGACCGGCTGCTCAAATTGCCGCAACCGTCGCAAACGCTGTGACGAGCAGCGGCCTCAGTGGTAAACCCAGCCTTACAGCCCCGAGACGCTGCTGCCAAGCGGGGAGAGTGATTACTAATTGACTGCATACAGTTCTAGCTGCCTCAAGGGTGAGAGGGTCTGTGTGTATGCGCCGGTCAAGATCCCCCTGCGGGAACGCAGAGCGCAGCAGAAAGATGTTCAGCCATGGGACCAGACCCCGTGGGAGGTGGGAGCAACGTCCCGTGAGATGGTGTCGGCGAACCGCGTCACGATCCCTCTGAGATTGAGCTTTTTGAATCGCGATACAGGCTTCAACAAGCTGGCTGTCGCTATGCCTCTGAGATCTCACGAGCTGTTCCAATATTGTAAGGGCCCCGGCGCTCCAACATGCCTGATCCAGTGCTGACCGTCAACTAGTCTTCGAATCAGACAACGACTTCAAGATGCCTGGCCCGGACTGGTGTGTGCCGTTGCCCAACACCCTACTGTTTTCACATCACTTACTTCTGCAGCCTCACGACTTTGATAGACGACCCCGGCGCACTGCAAAGCGCCATTCTCTTGGCTGGGATGCATTTCTCGTTCCAGTACGGCGACCTTGCCTTGTTTGAATCTACGTTCCTGTTCCACAAACTCGAAGTAATGCGCATGATCAATCAATGGATTGCATTCAGAGACAGCAAGCTCAAGGCGGAAATCATACGACAAATGGCCACATTGGCTTTCACAGAGGTTAGCACCTGACCGGGCACTTCTCCACTTCAATTGCTGGGCTGACCGAAAACCCCAGATCTGCCAAGGTGAGCTTCTGGCAGCCGAGACTCATATCAGTGGCATTTTAGCCCTCATCGATACCGGACGCAATGATGGGTGTGCCCCAGGCTCAAACCGGCGTTCTACGGATCAAGAGCTTGCCAACCGATACTTCGTAATGTACTGAAACCTCATCGTATATGCGGACGCGTATGGCTTCCTTGCTGATAATGCCACAGGTCGTACAGTTATCTCTGTGGTCTCAAGAGCTTGCTTGGTGGTATAAATCGCATAGAAGGACACGCAAGTAGCCTTGACGCCCTGCCAGGACAAAAGATTGTTGAAATTTCAAATGTGTGGCACAGGGGCGAGGGAGTAGAATCCCTCACGCGGAAACTCCAAGCCATTCGTCTGTTCCCTTACTTCTTCAGCCCTTTGCCTCACGGAGCACGGTTAGGCAACGCCGATGTGCACGGCATCATCGAGACCCTTCGCGACTTCACAGCCGGCCTCGATGATGCATATGCCAATCAGCGCAATGAGGCTTCAGAAAAGACCTTCCATGGCTTCTGGAGGCGAGGCCCGGCGTCGAAAATACTGGGGGATTATGTTATGGCACATGTGCGATCGATATCAATGGGCAAAGATAAATCCGAAGCCTCTAAATCGCGACAATGGTCTTTCTTCGCACCATGGTGTGGAATGGTCATTGCGTCGGTTCTCTACATGCAACAGGTTATTGGCGCCCTCGAGCCTCTTCAACGGCGCATTCACAAGTACACTATTACACTGTTACAGCAAGATTTGGCCATGACTCTCTCTGATGAAGGAACATTGAAAAACGAAGGGTTTATCCTGTGGCAGTTGTTGGTTGGTTTGATAGGTTCTCAATCGTACCAGAAAGAGGACAAGGATAGGAGGCTTTTGTCTGCTACGCAATTCTTCCGGATGGCCCTGAGGAAGCAAGCAAGAGTCTTGGGCATTTCTTGTTGGTCAGAAGCAAGGGCAGTATTAGAGAAGGTGGTATGGCCCGCTGGGGATGACACGTGTGGTTTCGTGAAGGACTTGTGGAACGAGGCCGTTTTCAAGTCATCTGTGGATTGAGATTGATGATTTAGTGGTGTCTGGGCAAATATAACGCCGAGGGGCTCGTGAGGTCCAGTGATCGATAATCTGTGCGGCTAAATACCTGTCGGCTTTAAGTGCTTGAAAAGGCTCTTTACAGTGACGCGGCCTCTTAAGAACGAGGATTAGATCCAGATCAATACACATAACTAATATCAAAGTCAGTGGCTTTAGGCGGTCATTAGTAAGATTAAATAGCGTCAGCATTCCCCTTCGACGCAAAGAAAGTAAGCAGCTCTTGTGGATGCTTGCCTTTGACTATACCTAACCGAACAGATATATTATAAGAGCTATACGTACACAGCCAATCATGCAAGTTTAATCCCTGACTTGGAAGGGATACGTGCTGTGTTTCTGATGTTGAGTGGAAACTGAAAGAAAAGGATTGTTCAAGGGCATTTGATGCAAAGACTGGATCCGACCTAGACGTCTTTACTTGCGCCCCTCCCACCTCTCCAGCTCAGTCAACCACTCCCTTGCCTCACAAGATATTCCTCCTCGGCCTCATAGAATTTGGTAAAGGACTGTCTGGTGTAGCCTGAGCGTGACCAAGTCGCCCTCTTTGATCGGTAGTGTCAAGATGGATGAAATAGCTGCCACGGTTTGTGGCTCTGCTGCGCGTGACTTGACCAACTCGACATTCTCGCCTTTGCTTTCGGGGAATCTCTGGTGCCGACCGCAGGATTGAAGCCACGTTGGAGGCAAATGTTTCAGCGTCTAGAGTGGCTAGCGGTTGCAGAGAACTCATTTTTATCAGGCGTCGAGGTGATGATAATAATATTGGAGTCGGTAACAAAGTTGATCCTATGCTGCTGTAACGAAGCCACACCTCGATGCTACTGATATATCAACATCTGGGCCTAATTATCAGTTTTAGTAAAGGATTGCAAGAAACGACCATGGTGTGGACAGTAATATTCTGGTGGAGGCCTCAGCCGCTATGGGGAAAGTGACTCAGGCCGAAATGGGCAACGTCGGCGCCGTTATATAGCGCTGAATACTGCAGATCCAAGGGCTGAAAACGCCTGTGATAAATGTTGCCTGATTTGGTGCGTTTATTTATCTTAGCTTCTTAGCGTAAGTCAATACTATCACATTAAATGAAGTTGAATTACGGCTTATAAGTAGACTAACTACTATTCCTAGACCTAGTTAAATACTTTTCGCTCCCTGTCCCGATTTACGGAAGTGTATTGAAGACAAAAATCGACCAACGCGAAACCTTTTACTTCCTTAACATAAGTGTTCATCGCTCCACGTAACAATCCGTTCGTTCAAGTTGACCAACGCAATTAAGCCAGGGCAAGCCTTTACCAATGAATACTTCCGGCCCGTTGGCGAGAAACACCATGTTGCTCCTCGCTTCGCCGCCTCTCGACTCCCCAGTCCTCTTCCTTCGTACTCTCCGGCAACGCGGGCTTTCCACCCAGGCTGGCCAGCACCGTGTTGTTAGTCGCGGTGAAATCGTCCAGGATCTGAAGCTCTTTGAGAGTAAACCATCGAGGTACGAGTAAGATCCGGAGAGGTATCAGCAAGATGATGAGAACGGGGAAGCCAATGGCTGCGAGTGTGTGGGACACGGCCACACATGCAGCGACACCAACAAGTTGCAGTCCTGTATAGAGAATGATCTTGCGCTTTTGGATAAGAAGCATGGGCTCGTCCCGCTGTATAAAGCGCTTTTCGGATTGAAGGTAGATGAGTTTCTGGAGAATGCCGTTTGATTCGATGGAACCCCACTAGGACAAGGAGATTAGCAAGGGCTTGAGGGTAGATGTGGGATTGTGAAGGAGTAGGGTAAGAAGAACTTACACCAACAACAAAGAACACACCAGCAAATACCGCCGCTGGCATAAGGTGCACCACCACCAAGAGAGGGCCAGTCATGGTCCCAATAAGACCTAAGCCCATAAGAAAATGTGATACGCGCTGCTCAACTACGGACGTGGCCTTGGTGACAGGACGACGTATTTCAGTTCCCTCCCCTTCAGACGTCGGTATAATCTTCAATTCAGTTTCATAGACAGTCAGTGAGTCTGTATGAACAGGTGCCTGAGGTGAAGGTGATACAAGTCAGTTATCTGGATGCGTTGCCTGTCGCTGTGGCGTACCTGAGGCACTAGACCGTTGGGCATAGGAAGTCCGAGAATGCCAGAGACGAAAGTGGTACACCCAAGGAGGAAGAAATCCCAATGGAAACCACCAGGCTTCTTCAAAGGATATTGTCGAGCCTGGGCTGTGATACTGCTGACGTTCTGTTCACGTCTTATTAGCGATGAGCCTTCACGGCAGGCAAAGAGCCCCAATAGAAAGTATATGGGCTGACATACGTGGTCATAGTAGAACAAAAGCATGGTCAAAAAGCCAAAAGGGACAGCGACAAAGATCCATTTTACCTCCAAGTTCCAAAACTCGATGAGCCAGCTTCTCTCTTGTGTAGGATAGAAGGCCTTGGTGACAGGCACGCGCCCAACATGTGTTGATGTGAGTGTACCAGGAAAATGAGAGAAGCCTACCCAGGAAAGGGTCCCCAACTACCAAATAGATCAGCCATCGCGCCGCAAAGGCAGGATTGTGCGGGCTGCTAGCTCCGGACTCACGACGTAGGCATAGTCAGCCAAAATCAAGCGGATCCCTGGGCTCCATATCGTACTAGAACCCAGCTTCTCAAGGGTATAAATTGTCCCGAAGTAAAGGATGGCAATAATGCAGGCCAAGTATCCTGCTGCAAAGCCCGATTGGTTAAATTCGTTGACAAGTTCTTCAACGCCCTTGACTGTGCATGGATGATTAATCTTTGGATCAAAAGAGCAGAAGTGTGGGTGTGGTTGAACTCACTAATGTATATAATCCCCACGTACATTCCGAACGCCTCGCTTGAAAAGTCTGTCACATAACGCATGTAATCGCAAGTGTTAAGAATGGCAGCAACCCAGTGAAAGATAGCCGCCCAGATCCCAGTCCAGGCCATGAACTGGGGGTATATGGATACATCGTATCTCCTGACAATGTCGTAGATGGTGAAGTTGAACAGGGAAATGAGACCGGTCACACCAACGATGGTGAGGGGCTGGGCACTGAGCAGGCTGAATACGATGGCTGCCAGTGCGGACGAGAACAGGGCTTCGTTGATACCGAAGAATTGCCCCGTTCTGCGGTACATGTCAAGGGTATAGGCTATAGCAGGGAGAAGACTACCATACAAAGCATCAGTACCGTCAATCGAGTAGCATGTATGTTGCATACTTGACCAAGTACATGCGGATCGTACTGGCGACGGTCCGGTAGGTAAAGGCATCAGTGATATCACTCCAGTAGTACGGCAGTCTGCGTTTGACGTCGTGGTACATTCCCCGACCAGGATGGAAGATTCGCCAACGTCTCCATCCGCGCCTGTTGTCGTAGGAATAGGATAGTTTTGTTGTCTCGCGTGTAAGTTCGGGGTCGCTGGTTGAGCTTCCAGGCTCAGGATCGTTCGCCATCTTAAGAGCCAGGTAGGGAAAAGAATACGTATGATCGGGCAAGGAAAGAAGATCCAGGTGACAAAGTCTGATCGATGAGGACAGGAATGAAGCTGCTGGTTGAAACTCGAAATGGAGATAAAAGCAAACTGGGCAGGGCGGCCACTCCCACGTCTTTTATAACGACCATTAAGCAAGGGTTCTTATACTTGGAACGGGGAGTATGGGTGGCGTCCACACTTAGTGTTCCGAACGTTGTGGAGCTGTGACTGTATTATGGCACTTTTCTGCCCAAGCAGAATTTTGCTCGGGATAGCCATTCCAGATATGATCCTGTAGTAACACATGGTTAGCGATGAATTAATGCATTGTCTCATTTATGTAGATGAAGTAAGTCACGCGAGAATAAGCTGCCAGCCATCTCAAGAACAACAGAAAACATATATGCGCCGCAATACAGACCTTATACTATGTGATCTACTCTTTCAATGTTCACACTTGGCTTTGAACCCATGTAACTTTATACAAATCGCGAAAAATGCATTGCTGAATAACCATAAGCAAATTCCAACCACAGTAAGCGACCGGTCCCATCCCACATAACACCCTATGCTATGCTCTTGATCCCAACCCTTCCTTCGGACATGTGGCCAAGTCTAAGAGCACTGAGTAACAAATTACACGACGAGACAAGGGTACACCCACCGTTAAGATGCGGAGACCACGGGGAAGAGTAAGTTCCCTGTTCTTTTTGGTCATCGCAAATCCACCCAAATCGCTTCTTGATGTCCTCTTTCAACAGTAGCATCTGGACATCGAACTCGGCTTGGCATCTGGTGTAATCGACACCTGGCTTCATCTCGTTCTGGCTGATAGGTCTCGGGTTCATGATTAATGGTAGTAGACAGCATATGGTAGTTCTCGTAGATAAAATGTGTTCTTGTGCAACAGGAAGAAATGCGCTGCTTTTCGAGAAGCTGAGATGAGACGGTCCCCCCCCCCGCTTTGTCATCACGGAGTGGAAGTTCCATGAGCCAATAACATAGCAGAATAAAGTTCCTACCCACCAATGATATGGCGGTATGAAGTTCCTCACAGTCACAGGGTTGATGCCACACAATTGTGCTTCATGGTATTTAGGCTGGTCGACGCGGGCCCGCGGGAACATGCCGCTATGACATCTGATCGCCCCTTTGCTGTCCTTCTAGAATATTGCGCGTCCCGTTATCTGAGCTCTGTCTCACGGTATACCCGTACCCTCACACAGTCCCGCATCCACGCATCTGGTCTGTCGCAGCCATGGATGGCGAAAGATAGGGATCTCAAAGGTAGACCTTACTCTGAACGAGTCTACTCCGCGTAGGAAATAGAGCGGGATCGTCTCAGGCGGTGGAGATGACATGTAACCATGAGAATAGCATGACTTGTATCGCGTGCTGCGTAATGAGTGCTCTTCTCCAATCATGCGGTTGAATGACGCCATAAGTACTCCGAAGCTTATCTTAGCTGCCGAGAAGAGACAAGAGCAATTAAGGTTAACTAAGCGGTGATTTTTGCCCGGGCAGAAATTTCCTTCTGCTCACCAAGGACAAGCCAGCTTTATTCTTCACCCAGCCACCTCCCCTGCAGCTTGCGTATGTCAACCAAAGATGGATCATCTGAAGCAGAGCTTACAGACCGACCTTCTTAACAAATTAAAAAATGCGCTACGGAACTTCCCGCTGAATCAATTCGGCAATCCCGTGCTCTGTCTGAGGGTATTTGTCCAAGACGGGGATAGTCCCGATGAGGGCGGCACTTATAAAGCCAATAGGCGAAGCTGACTGGAAGAGCTGCTTTTATCGGTCATTTTCTAACGCATCAGGCACGACTTTTGGCTAATGGTTTGAAGCATGAGGTTCCCCTGGGTCGTAGCATAGCCTCGAATTCGGAATCGGCACTTACGTCAAAAGCCTCTAGTCAACCATCACCACATCAGATCGTTGAGACCCAACCCGCTTCTGGCCATGACCGGGCTTAACATTTCCGTGCTTCTGAGAGCCCCATGAGGACAAGTCTGCCTTCACGTAAACGTAAGGGTGGCTTGCGGCTGGTTTCGGCGAGCGCTTTTGGCCCAGTTGACGATGATATCTCGAGTTGGACAAGAGGATTTCCCAAAAAGAGCTAACGTTAGGTCTGATGGTGTGTGACCCACGCTCAAGGGTCATCGCTTGGCAAGTTCATCGTTTGTGTTTGGGAACAGATACATTCGGGTCTTGTCCTTAGTAAGTTCACCTTATTGCTCCAGCTACTGGCGACCAGGGCAGAGCATCTCGAGTAGTCCTATCAGCCGCTACCGACACTCAGAGTCACTCCAATATCACTATAGAGTCATTTAGTCAAAGTAATCTATTGTGTCGCAGGGTCACGAAAGCTAGCCGCATATGCCGGTCCATCGAGGTTATTGTCCAAGCTCGCTGGGTTGAGCTCTTCGACTCATACGTCGAGGATCTCGGCAGCACAAACCCTGAGCTCTTGTCAACGAAGAGTCGCACGAGAGCGTTAGCCGAGGCCTGTACAGACTTCGACTCGAGCATTACGACTGCGGATAGAGTTGGCTGCAGATACTTTAAATCCAAACTGGCGCCAGCTTCTAGCGATCGTTGGCGAGTCGACACAGACGACTTTCGCTCTTCACCCTCACGACTGGGTCGTGCATCAAGATGGATCAGACACGGTTCCCCTTCGACTAACCTATCTCAAGTACAACCCGCAATTTACATTGAATATATCGACGAATTGTTTATTGATACCACATCGTGGGAAGATGGTGAATTGCTCGGGGAGCTGTTGGCGTGGTCTCGACAAGCCGTGTCTATGTGGTGAGTCCTGCTGCCGGTATAATAGAGGTGGGAGAGGTGAATAAAGTAGCATGGAGCGCGTCATAAGTTTCAGGTGTTGTAAGCTGATGATTGGTGCATCCATCTGACACAAAGGACCAAGGGCTGGAAAGCGAACAGCATGTATGACAGCCAATTGTAAGAAACTAGGGCTGACCGCCTATTACGAATCATCAACTTCTACTCTCTGGTTCATTGAAACGCTGCCAAACATTGATATTCCCTTTTTCACATATAATCCTTTTCACAAGTTGACATAGCTGATTGACATCATGCTTCACCGGAAAATCCCACTGGCATCTTACCTCTTCACACGGCTCAAACAGGCTGGCACAAGGCACGTTTACGGCGTCCCTGGCGATTTCACCCTCAAAGCTCTAGATCACCTCCCACTGTCAGGACTACAATTCGTCGGATGCTGCAATGAATTGAACGCTGGTTATGCCGCAGATGGCTATGCACGATCCCAGCGCCATCGCTCCAAGGCTGGCCTGGGAGCTCTGATGACGACGCATGGCGTCGGGGAGCTCAGCGCTGCGAATGCTGTTGCGGGAAGCTATGCCGAGTATTTACCAGTTGTTCACATCGTCGGCTCCCCATCTCAACAAGCACGTCGTGTCTCGAGTTTGTCGATTGGAGGGAAGAAACCGCATCGACATATTCATCATAGTCTTGCTGATTCAAGGATCGGGGCATTCCGTGAGATTGCGGAGAAATTCACCGTTGCACAGCTCGACCTTGCGACCATCGAGCCTGAGAGAATGCCGGCTCGGGTCGATTGGGTCTTATCACAGGCACTTCGGCAAAGCCGTCCTGTGTACGTTGAGCTGCCGTCGGATGTCGTGGATACGGCTGTACCGTCGCAAACATTAGAGAATCCTATCAATCAAGAACCGTCAACCGAGCCTAGTAGCACTAACCAAGGAGAAGAACTTCTGCAGAAGCTCTATACCGCCAATCGTCCATTGATCTTGGTCGACCGTGGCGACGGAGCAGAACTGATCAGGCACGAAATCAACGAATTCGTGAAAGGCTCAGGTATACCGACTGTATCACTACCATCAGGAGCCAGTATGGTAGACAACTCGCTGCCCAACTACTTTGGCGTCTACTCCGGTTCCATTGGTGCTGTTGACCTGACATGTGCAGTGAAATCGGCAGATCTGGTCCTGGCTTTCGGGTGTCAATTTTCTGACACTCAAACACTTGGATGGGCTGTTTTACCAGAACGAGAATCTATGGTTATGCTTGGCAGGAGCCATATCGAAGATAAGGAAGCAGACGTTGAGCATGTCCTCAAGGAAGCGATCCACAAACTCGATAAGACCAAGTTATCAAAACAAGACCTAATCTCATGGGGTAACTTTCGACTTCAGCCATCGAAAAACCTCATTCCAGAGAATTCCATTACCCAGGACGACTTTTACATCCATCTCGGCAGATATCTCCAGGATAACGACACTGTTTTGCTGGGCAATGCTACACCGATCATTGGTGGACGCGACTTAATCCTGCCGCCATCTTCTCAGCTCATCGCATCCGGAATGTGGTTCTCAATTGGACACATGCTCCCAGCCGCTTTAGGTGTTGCACAAGCAAAAGAAAATGACGGCTCGAAAGGCCGCACGATGCTCCTCGATGGGGACGGTAGCTTTCAGATGACAGTCCAAGAACTAAGCACTATTATACACAAGCGCGCGGACATGATCATTTTTATTGTTAATAACGCTGGCTACACATATGAGAGGTACATCCACGGCATGGACGCGGAGTATAACGATGTCGCTCCTTGGAACTACAGCCTCGCCCCTCAGCTCTTCGGACAGCCACCGGAAGGTTATCGGATCCAATCTCACCGTGTGGAGACCTGGAACGATCTTGATCGTGTTCTCGGCTCGGAGGGTTTTTTGACGGGAAAGGGTTTGACTCTAGTAGATGTGGTTATGGACAAGTACGATATTTCTGAAAAGGCGAAGATCCTATTTGAGGTTGCTGGGAAGAATCTCTAGACGGTTTAGATATAGAGAATAATAATTCAGACATTAATGCTCGGAGATTCTGTCGCTTGCACTCCGTAGCAGCCACAGCAATAGTAGCTCAGGTCCCACTATACACAATTATCGCATCTGTCTTCAAAACTATATTGGGAACTGACCTTTATCGAATTCCATGTACTCCGCGCAGAAGCACTAAAACTACAGATATCAGGAAGGCAGATAAGCACGTTATCAACTACACGAGTGGCCCATTGGCATCCTCTATAAGAATATCTTTCGTCGATCTGCTAATAAGCCAGTATTTTTTGCCTTGGAGTGAAGATACGATAAGCGGAGTGAATAATTTAGAGACGAAATGCAGGCCTGCAAGCTCGAAAAGGTGAGAAGTGATGGTAAGCGTTCAGAATTGGGGTTTGCCAGCTGAGAGGCCAGACCTGCATATATCCAGTTGAGGTCTGTTGAGTGGACAGCCTGGTAAGAAGACAGCAGGCGCTGCAGGAGAACGTCGAGCCACGTAGTGGGCGTATTGAGAGTTATTGTTTTACCGCTGAAGAATTGAAGATCCGGAATATAAAAATGACTTTTAACGAATAACGATTGATGTTTCCTTGTATATTCTATTTATTGTTACTACTCTCTACACTCATTACTTGTATCTATCATCGCTCGATAATAATGTCCTTCAAGGTAGATATAACCGTTGCGATCTCATCACCTGATAATAATTAGCAAGGTTACTCTTATAGCTTCTCGAGACTCACGAGTATTGTAATGTGCCATGCTCACTCGCACAACACCATCTGTCGTATCCAAATCGAGTACGTCCTTGACCAAGCGGTGAGAGTAAAAGTGCCCATGCTTCAAGCCGAGATTCGAGTTGGCTTCGATAGCTGCTACAACAGATCGAGAGTTCCAGCCATCAATGGTAAAGCTGACGATAGGAACTCGACTGCTGGGGTCAGAGCTCGTTTCTCCATAGATCGTCGCATCGCTTCGTTTGCTTAGGTAATCGAGTAGCAATCTCTGAATCTCGGTTTCCTGTTTAATACACTCCTCCCACCCTTGCTCGAAAAGGTGATCAACCACTGTGGAGATGCTTGCTATCAACTCGTAGCTTCCAGCAGAGAACCCAGTTTTGTCTGCTAGAGTCTCGGCCGCATTGAAGTAGTGGCCCAAAGGACGAAGCTGTCTCTGGGCCTCACGACTGCCGTACAGCATCGCAATGTGCGGACCGAAGACTTTATACCACGAGAGACAGTAGAAATCGACTCCGAGATCCTTCACATCGACCGGTCGGTGAGGCGCATACGCCACTCCGTCGACGCAAACAAGAATGTTAGGGTACTCGCGGGCCGCTGCCGTGATGGCTTTGACGTCGTGGATCGATCCGAGAAGGTTCGTGCAATGCGTGAATGCCAGCAATCGAGTCCTGTCGGATAGAAGCGGCTTAAGACTTTCAGCTGTGAGCTTGGGGCTGTTGCTTTGGTCCTCTGGGCTCCACCATCTGATGTGAAGATCCTGTCTCTCTGCTAGATCGAGCCACGGGGCGATGTTTGCCTCGTGGTCGAGGGATGACACGATGATATCATCGCCTGGCGCAAAGGTGAGGCCTAGTGCGAGATTACGTAGGAGCTGAGTGGAAGAGGCACCATAGACTAAATTTCAGGTATCAGTCCTTAATTCAAACAATATAGGCTTTGAATCTGAGCTGACCGATTTCGTCAGGGAGCGCATTGATATATCGCGCACCCGCTTCGTAGCCTTTGTTCACCTTGTTGGTGGCGACCTTGCCTACCCCGTATGAGGCCCCCATCTGGACATTTGAGGTAATGAGATAATCCCGGACACTGTTCAAATGGTGAGAATATATCTAAAGTCATCTGACTCGAAGTAGACTCACGAGTCAGCGGCGGCCCCTAGAATCTGGCTGCCGCCAGCATTGTCAAGAAACACTTGTTCTTGCTGCAGGGCTGGAAACTTGGCTCTTAGAGCTTTCATGTTGATCTTTGGTTCGGACATCCTTAAGACTATGGCGCTGAACAGATGCGCGATCGGTCTGTCTGGTGTTCACTGGCGAATTGGCTTTTCTGACAAAAGACTGAAGTTGAAGCTCTAGCTCTGGAGATGGGCAAGGCGGGGTAACGGGTAGGATAAGCCTGGTAACTATGATGCAATTGCTCGCAGGGGACAGCGCAAGCAAAAACGGCAGGTCATAAGGTAAGCAGATGAACGTTTGTTGACGGATTAGGTCGACTGAGCGTCAGGGATATAGCAAAGAATTGTGTACAGAATCACAGTCATATGGTCTCAGCAACAGGATCACTGCCGATGATGCAATACTCGTCTTTCCTGTGGAACAAGAATGCAGCTGATATGCAGGCAAGGCCACAAGCATTGAGGAGTGTGTATCTGCTATCTACAATTTCTCAACCTTTTATCAAGCGGCGCTCGGCCTCCGGGAGGGCCTACTTTCGACGTGCAGATGATCTACTCCTTACTCATCTAATCAGAGTCTAATGTCAAGGTTAAACACCACATAATCTTAGTTAGGCTGAGTGATGTTCTGCAAATAAATGCTCCTGCCAGCTGTACAAGTGAGGTAATCCTTCGTGAAGCAGTAAAGGGTTCAGTGACAGGTCTTTATCACCGACAGTTGAGCTTCGTCTTGCAAATAATCACAGATTACACTTCAGCTAAATAACCAACAATAATTCCCTGGGGTACCACTCGGACTTCTACTGGCAATCTAGCATATCGCAACTCAGCTAACGACACAAACATACCCATATATAATCAACACCACCGCACCCACAGATCTACGATTCGACATGTGTGTTTCCACTCACCAGTTCACAAAATGCGAGCAATGCTCCGACATTATTTATGAAGACAATCCTGTCACGCAGGTCTGCGCAGGTATCAGGAAGGGTGGAAATTGTACTGGGAAAACGCAAGAGGACAAGGCCACCGTTTACATAGCGAAGGAGGACTGCGCGGGATGTATTGCAAGGGAGGAAGCCAGAAAAAAGGCAAAGAAGTGATCTTTGTCGTCCTTCAATAGCCTAGACCAAGACCGCACTAAAAATACCTTTTCACGAGACGACTAAGTCGTAACAAGTATTTCATCGTAATACAGCAATTTTGGCGCAGTATCTAAAATAGAGACATCCAAAGCTTTGCGTTGTATATGGTGCTATTTGTCTTACTGGGCCATTTTGTAGAGCATGCCTCATATCAGTGCTTCATATTACCCAGTCAGCCGTTTGCTGTCTTGAGCTGGTGGTGGTCACCCATTCGACAGCCATTGACTGAGGCCAAACCTCTATCATTTGCCCATACTAGCTTCACAGTCCTCTATCTTAGATTCATTTCTTTATGTATGGAAGAACACGATTAGGTCGCACGCTGTAATACTTTATCACATTTTACGCAACAGGGAAAGAAGGAGAGAGGGGGAGAACAAGAAGATATTTTAAAGATATATCAGGTCTTTCCATGATATAATCTAGCTGTTACGCCTTTCACTCTGTAATATAAGCATATCACGCTTAAGTGCCGCTCCATATCGATCCTTGTATTACCTTCAAGAGGTTTGCGAAAAACAAAAGAGAGTGGTTTCGCTCGCTATTCACGATATTCCATAACTATATAATATCAAGGTCGTGAATGTGGACTTGCATTTTTTCGGAATATCGCCTTCTAATATCTTTACTGTTGCCCATTCACGATGCGTCCGGGCCTATATCAAGCCACCACAAAACCGCCGTTTGAACCTTAACAAAACATCTCCTTCTGCAAAAGAAACCCCAACTAAATAGGCAGCTTCCACACAGCCATACCAAGAAATATCGCTAGATATATGACAACCCGCCGGAATGTGCACTACATTTCGCCTGGTTAGCAAGTGCCGGAAATGCTTCACGGTCATCAACACGAGAATGGGTCTCACCGAGCAATGCAATGGCTACAAGGAGAAAGGCGTCTGCGAGGGCACTCACTTCCCAACTAACAACCAGTGGGTGAGCGAGGATAGTTGCCCTGAGTGCAGGAAGAAGAAGGCGAAAGGCAAGGAGAAGGCGTGACAGTGGAGCAAGACCTGGTATGCCCTGCTGGGTACTTGGCAAGGAATGGGATTTGAGAGGTATTTATTGATCAATATTCAAAACCCTGTCATGTATTGCATTTACTTTAAGTAATATTAACAAGCATACTGCGTCCACTGATTCTGATTGTCGGTATTTGAACGTATCACTGTAAGGCTTGCAGGCAATCATCTGACTTCACGTACACGGGTCCCGTCATACAGTCGGTAGCTCGTGCATCACCCACAAAGCCTTTGTTGCCCTTCAAACTACACTTTGAAAAGCATATATAAGCTAGAACTTTCCATCTGAGAACTTTCCTGGCCTGTTACGACTTCGCTCATCACCTAGATTCCTTGGCCAAGCAGCTAAACCACCAATTCAATCAGCATCACTTCTACAATCATGTGTCAGAAAACATGTTACATTAAGAAATGTATCTCATGCAAGAGAACTGTAGGGTCGGAGGAACTCACAGTTCATTCAGAGTGTGAGGGAATAAAAAAGCGCAAGACTTGCGAAGGAGTGCAGTGTACAACGGTTGATCTCCTGGGAAGCCCGCGCGATTGCCCGAAATGCATGGGCGAGGTCCGCAAGGGAGAACAGAAGATGAAGTAGCAGATTGGCTGCCGTGTGTCTGTTTTTTTTTTTTTTTTTGGTAAATACAGCTTTCTAGTCTAGTCTCTATTTCCCAGCAAGAAAAATGACGATGTACTGCTCAGACCTTGGCTAGGAACTTCTTGCTGATCCTCAGCCGCAGGATTACAGTGAGAATAGTCGCAATCGCCGACATCGACCCAGCGTAAAACATTGCCGGCCGATATGGGCCCAGTCCCTCATCAGACCCTCCATGAGATTGAAGCAGAGCGCCGGCGATAGGAGATCCCTGCAGATGTTAGCTTGGCCTTGTCTCTTGAACATGCGGGTTGTTGGTGTGCAAACTTACAAAAAGGTAGCCGGCAACCCAACCAGCAATCATCATCCCCATAGCCGTCGATACGCGCGCGGACCCAAAGACATTCCCGACAACAGTCGGCATAGAAGAGAAGAACCCGCCATTCATCAAGCCATTCAGGACCGCAAACACAGCCAATGGCGCAAGCGTGGTTGAAGCAGGCCAGAGCGCAAGCATCGTGAGGGAGTTGCCGAGGAAGAAGGCACTGAGTGTATTCAATGGACCGAGAATGTCGCAGAGGTAACCGCTCATGATTCGCCCCACGGCTGAAGAGAAACTGAATCCTGCCAGCAGCCCAGCACCAGTACCTGTGCTGAGACCCATAGAGCGGGAGTAGAGGGGGAGGAAGTAGGGCGGAACCAGAAGAGGGAAGATTCCAATCCCGGCAGCAAAGAACAGGAGGGCAAAGTTGAGCTGGCGAAATAACTTCCAATCAACTATTCCAGTTGTCTTAAGCGGTGTCCTCTCCTTGATCAGCATCGCAGCCGGGAGGCCTGTAGCAGCAATCAACAACCCCGTGATTCGAAAAGCCCACTCCACGCTGTACTTTTCGATAAGCGAGTTCGTAGCAATGCTCATGATGGCACCTCCAAACCCACCCCCGGCATACACTATACCATTGGCAAGACCTCTCTTCCTTTTGAAGTACTGCGCCGGGACGACGGAGAAGGACATGAAGCATCCGCTCATGCCAAGACCCAGCGGGACACCAGGCAGAAAGACCAATCCCACGAGATGGTCGGTCACAAAACTTGCGCCGACGAGAGAAAGCGCCATGAGGGTGATACCAGCCAAGCTAAGCTTGCGCGTGCCAAACGAGCGCAGCATTCGCGACACGAGCATCCCAACCGTGGCCATCAGCGCGGGCGACAGGGAACCGCAGAAGGACAGCGCGAGAGGCGACCCGACGTTTCGCTCGACGAGGGCGCTCTGGTAGACGCCCCAGACGTAGCTGAGGCCGATCACCCACCAGGCCACCGCGGCGCAGGCGACGATGACGACCCAGCCGTAGCCGCCATCGGGGACGGTGCTGTCGGCGATGCGAGACTCTTCAAGAGCCGGGTCTTCATTCTCGCGAGCTGGGGGATTCTCCGCGAGACCAGCTCTCGGACGGAGAGTTGAGGCATTGGGTTCGTAGGTGCCGTTGCCAAAGGCCTCAAGTTGCACGGCGGTGGTTGACATTGGACGGCTTGTACCCGGAGTAATTGAGGTTTGAGAGCGGTTATGACCTCATACGCCCTTGGTTTGATTTGCCAGAGGAGGAAATGTTGAAGGACAGGGAAGATTGGCGTGAAGGCTTTTTGTCTCTAGTGTCAAGTGAAGGGCGCAAGCTACATCATCACAGCAGTGATAAGAGTCAGAACGTGTTCGACGGCGGTAGAGCAATCAAATATCAGAGGTAAAATCTAATTCAACGACATTTATAACCCTTGCTTTGAGCAGAGAACATGTGTTTGTTTTTTAAACCCGCCGCTCAGGTAACAGCAGTTCCTCTGTCTGACATTCAGAACTGACGATGCATTCGCCGCAATCTACACTCGAAGTCAAAGTAAAGGCGCGGGGTAAGTGATTGGCTCATCTCACCTGCGTCTCACTCATTTCATCATAGCCTTTTCTCGAATTGGCCAGTCTTATATATAAATATCACTGGTCTACACTCTTCATTCATCTTTATGACATCCCCCATCAAGCTTCCACTGTAATCACGTAATATTTTACTTCAATTGACACGAGCCATCTTCACTCACTTTACCTCACCACCCACACAATGACCTCATCACAAAACGACCCTACAGCTTTGACCCAGAGCTTCCACTATGAAACCTCGACGCACAGCTACGACGTGAAATGGGGTTCTTTGGGCGACAAAGGTCTTCCTCCTCTCATCTTCATCCACGGAACACCCTGGTCATCCCGCGTGTGGGTTCCTTTCGCCCTCTCATTGTCGCGCCAGTTCCACGTCTATCTCTTCGACAGACCCGGCTTCGGCGACACGCCTGCGGAAGCTAAACTGGACGGTGCAGAGGCCAGTTCAGGCCCAGTAGAGGAGTATGACAGCAACCTCGCACGACAAGCGGAGGTGTTCGCTGCACTGTTCAAGACCTGGCAGGCAGACTGGACTCATGAAACTGCCCATGTCGTCGCACACGATAATGCTGGTTTGGTCAGTCTGCGAGGATACCTCCTCCATGACTTGCCGTATGCCAGTCTCTGTCTGATCGACGTCGTCGCCATCGGCCCCTTCGGCCAGCCTCTCTTCAAAGTCATCGCCGAAAACCCTCAGCTCTTTGAACAACTCCCCGACACCGCATTTGAGGGCATCCTAGAGAGCTACATCAGCGACGCAGCGTACTTCGAGCTACCCAAAGAAACCATGGAGATGCTCAAAGCGCCTTGGCTACGAGAGGGGGGAAAGCGCGGATTTATCAGAGAACTATGCCAGGCTAACTCCAGATGTACAGAAGAAGTGGAGGGGAGATATGGCGAGGTTGGACCAAAGCTGCCGATCAAGATTATCTGGGGAGCTGACGATAAGTGGCTGCCTGTGGAAGTCGCGCACAGACTGGGGAAAGCGCTGAAGGCTGAGGAGCTTGTCGTTATCGATAAGGCAGGTCATCTCAGCATGATTGATCAAGGGGCGCAGCTGGGCGTTGAACTGGGCGTTTGGCTCAGTAATGTTTCTCAAAAACAACGCAATTGATTATGGAATTGGTTCAATTAAACCCAGTTGATCAGATTTAATGCTCGTATGACCATGTTACGATGTTTGTCACCGCTCACTCAAACTGGACAGATGTTGACCATTTCGTCATGAGACGGGCTCTACCCTGTGATACCAAATAAACCAGTTCTCAATTCTCTCCATAACCGCAATGATCTCCAAGAATAGGCCGCAATTCTTGCAGGGCGCTACCCTAGACAAATTTGACCCAGCGGGCCGATGACTAGAAACGGAAAGGCGAGATTAGGTTCAACGTTAAAAAAAAACCGAACGCTGCAAGGGCGCTGGAAGCAGCCCCGGAAGCGGTCCTTGCTCGAATGTCACGCATCCCCAAGCCTGCAACACGAATGTACATGATGTAGCAGTCGCATACCGTCGAATCACAGGCTTGTCACTGAGTCTGACTGCCAAGCCGTAAGCAGTCAATATCCCCAGGGACCGTATCACTCAACACGGTAGCGTCGCAACTCCATGGTGCGAAGCGAATCTTATACGGATAAAATCTTACGAGCTGACAGGCGCAGGGGGTGGAGGATGCTGTACCTGACTAAGAAGGAACCGCTAATCAGCAAAGGACCCGCTGGGATCGACAGGGCAAGTCGATGATGGCACAACTCTGAACAGTGATGCAGACAGAGGCCTCATGTACTACGTGTCGTGCCCGTGGTAGATCAACCGTAAACAAAACTCCTCAGACAATCACATCATCCAGCTCCACGGTTTCACCCCCGATCTCTCCCTCCAGCATCAGCGCAGCCCGTAAACACTCACGTCCCCCACCTGCTAAGTACGCGTCAGCGCTTCCGTGCTCCACCGGCCGGGATCCGGGTTACGCAACGGTACCCAGTATAACAGGGGCAATCTTCATCTCCCCCCCTTTCAGCTGCCTTATCAGCGCCTCCGTGATAACGGGCCGGCAACTTTTTGCCAGGAGCTATAGCTGAAGGAGTTCGCCAGGCGCAGGCGCTGTCGTAGGCGCAGGAAGTAGTTCCATCATAGTAAAATGTCTCGTTTGTTTTTATATCCACACGCTGCCGTCCATTTCCCACTTGCCGAAAGTTTTTTGCCTGTTCATCTTTTGGTATATTGGACTGTCACATTCTTTTCTAGTCACTCTTTCCCCCACGGCTGATCTACCACCTTCACTCGTTATTCTAGTTCTAATTCGCTTTATTTCTTTATTAATTTATTTCTCACCCGCATTCTCCACGATGTACTCCGCGTGGTCCAAGTTCGCCCTGGCAGCGGGTCTCGTTGCTTCGGCCTCAGCTCAGACGTACAGCGCGTGCAACCCCATGAAGAAGTGTACGTAAAAAAACAGGATCCGCTTTTTGTTTATATCATGCGCTGACTATATGCCAGCATGTGACCCCGACGTTGGACTTGCTGCTTCGTCGTACTCGGTCGATTTCACCAAGGGCGCTGATGACGATAACTGGGAGGACACTGGCCACGGCGAAGTCAAGTATACCTCGGAGGGTGCTGAGTTCTCGGTCACCAAGCAGGGCACCTCGCCGACGATCCAGAGCAAGTGGTACATGTTCTTCGGCCGCTTGGAGGTTCACATGAAGGCCGCGCCAGGAACTGGCATTGTCTCGTCCATCGTGTTCCTCTCGGATGTTCTGGACGAAGTGGACTGGGAATTCCTTGGGGGCGATGATGCAGAGGTCCAGACCAACTACTACGGCAAAGCAAGCACCGACAACACCCAAAGTCTCACGTTCCCGGCCCCCGACAACCAGGCCGAGTTCCACAACTACACCGTCCACTGGACCCCGGAGTCTTGCGAGTGGTACATCAACGACGTGGCCGTCCGAACGCTCAAGTACGCCGACGCCAATGGCGGAAAGACCTTCCCCCAGACTCCCATGCGTGTCAGGCTGGGCATCTGGGCCGGTGGCGACCCTGACAATGCTGAGGGAACCATCCAGTGGGCTGGAGGAGAGACCGACTACGCTGGTGCCCCTTACACCATGACCGTCCAGAAGATCAAGATCGAGAACCTCAACCCCGCCGAGAGCTACTCGTACGGCGACCAGTCAGGATCCTACAAAAGCATCGATTTCGACAAGAAGGACAACGGAAGTGGCGACGACAGCGATGATGATGAGAAGAAATCATCGACTTCGTCTGAGCCTGCCTCATCGACTGCCACCGAGACTACTATGCAGACTGCCACCAAGACCGACTCCAAGACCGACTCCGAGGCCACAACAACCGCATCTTCCAACGACTCCAGCGAGTCCGACTTCAAGAACAACAAGGCTGCCGAGTCGACCGACGCGAGTACCACGTCGGCGGAGAGCAGTGCCTCGGCTACTGCTGACAGCAAAACAAACAGCGCTGCTGGAAACTGGCCCAAGATGTGGCTGGGCATGGGCGCTATTTGTGCTGCTATGGTCATGATGTAGATGCTGCACTGTAGTATACAGTCGAGGGCGGTTTTCATTCGTTACACATAGACTTTTAGAGATACATTGGGGCGTGGAGTAGATGGGCCTTGCTGATCGACCACGGTTGATTCTAGATGCCTAAATACATGCTTTCACTCTGCACGATCGGTTCCCTCAAATTTGTGTAAGAAACTTGGGTTTGTGTGAGAGTTCTACTCAACGTAATTAACAGCTGCAGCCATTTATTTCCATGGAACCAAAGTCAGCGCTTTTCGACCCCTGTCCAACCAACTTTTCACTCAAACAGCATAGAAGGAGCTTCTTTCTAGCACATAATATTTAAATAGTGAATAAAAACCGGGGGTAATAGCAAAGCCGGTTAGAGGAAAACAAGCTTTTTAGAAATTTCATTAATATATCGTATCCAAATATGGAACAGGAGTGAATGGCATGAGACTCTTGGGTTTATTTATTGAATTTGTTCTCGTCTAAGGGCTAGTCAGCGTAGTCTTCGGAGTTCAGTCAAGAGACTAACCGCATCTACCTCGCCTGCAAAGGTTCAGATCCCAACAGGAACCTTCTGTGTGGGTGTTAATCAGGGGAACGATGTGACTCTGGGTTCGATCTCACTCAATGGAATTCATGGGGAATAAGGTTCAACTCCATCAAACTCAGAGTTGTATATCCATGGCTTTCGCCCAGGACTTTACAACTTGTATGGACTGTTTGAAGTAAAAGTTCCACAGCTTCCTGATATTTTCCAGACTCACGAAGACAAGAGCCTAAATGAAATGCAAAGGGGATTGCGTAAGGATTGTCTTCTCCATAAAGCCGTTGTTGAACCTGCAGATTATTCCGAAATATCTCTTCTGCTTCGGAAGATTGACCCGACTTAGAAAGGGTGACAGCCAGAGTTTGAGCCGATCTTAGCGTTCTTGGGTGCTCTTTACCGAGTATTTCTTCTCGCGCCTTAGTCACTTGTCGGCTTAACTCTTCTGCTTCCTGATATTGATTACGCTTTATGAGCATGAGAATCAAAGTATCCGTTGTTTTGAGCGTCGCCAGATGTTGATCTCCGAGGGTAACTCGTTGTTGTGCAAGTAATTGCCTGAGTATTTGCTCGGCCTCCTTGTATTTCTGAAGAATAACAAGTGTTTGGCATAGGTTGTTGGTACTATTACTTGTCTCTAGGTGCTCCTTGCCAAGAACTCCTTCTAGTGCTGATACTACCTTGCGGGATATCTGCTCTGATTCTTGATACTGACCACGTGATCTGAGAAGCTTAGCTAGGTCTTCCTGAGTGCTGAGTGTATCAAGATGGGTCTTTCCAAGAACCCGCTCCTGGACTGAGAGCGTTTTTCGGAATATCTCTTCTGCCTCGTCGTAGTTGCCAACAGCAATAAGTAACAATGCGTAATGAGACATCGATTGTAGCTGGAATGGATCCTCTCGGTCAAAGATAGCCGAGCTAAGCTTTAGAGCCCGTCGCCGTAAGTCAAGACTTTCTTTCCATAGTCCCCGAAAGGATAAAGCTATTGAAAAGCACATAAGTAGATGCCAGGTTGTTATGGGAGAACGAGATAGAGAATCATCGTCTACCACGATGTAACAATGGGGTACGTATTTCACCCAATCCATCTGATTCCCTCTGCTCACAGTTTGAAACAGATTCAACATTCTGGCCTGAGCATATTCGTAACTGTCTTTGTCTTGTCCTCTCTCTTCCAACCAGTTACGGATCGCGAGCCTGACCAGTCGATGCATATCAACAAACTGTCTATCTTCTCTCGCTGTAATGAAGCCATATGCTTGTAAAGCACCAACGGCTTCTGTCGTTTCCAACTCATCCTCTGGTGGTAGGATAGACAAAGGAATATTCTTTTCGGATAAGAAAGACATGAACTGAAGATATTTGCCGGCGAGTGGATTGTTGCTTGATAGATGCACGAATGAGATGAGCCAAGTTTTAGCGACTGGATTTTCGACATCGTCATATCGGGGTCGGTCCACGAAGCCTCGACTCAGCAGTCTTACCAGAGTCTTATCACTGGACTGACAATGATAAAGGTACTCTTTCGGAGTTGCTCTGGTTAACTGCATGTAAGCTGCTGCTTGCTTGATAGCAAGTGGAAGATAAAGAAGTACTTCAAGAAGAGCATGGAGGCTTTCAACATCTTTCATCTGTGAAGTTGATAGTCTGGTGCCCATTAGAGCCATGGACTCCTGTCGGCTCATTTCATTAATTCGAAATATTCCAACCGAGGGAACATCTAATAGGCTCGTGATCTCGGATGTTCTTGTTGTGAATAGAATAGAGCCATGAGGGCTAGATGGGAGATAGGAAGCCAGAGATCCTGGCTCGAACATCAGTGATGGGTCGTCCGCGTTATCGACGATAAGGATCCATTTTCCAGTTGCTTCGTTGCTGAGAGTTTGCTTGACGAGAGACATGACATGACTGGTTTCGCCATTTGTGTGCTGGATCCCCAGAGCCCGTGCGATATCGCGATATGCATTCTCAAAGGTGATCGTATTGACAGCGGGCACCCAGAAGATAGACTGTGTTTGATCTAACTTCCATAGACGAAAGGCTGCTTCGAGGGCGATCTGTGACTTGCCAATGCCTCCAAGCCCCTCAACAACTGTCCTCTGGCATGTATCCTTCTGAGAATCTGGCGACACTCTTATCAGAAGATCTCGCAAGATATCATCTCGCCCCACGAACCCTTCGTTGCGGTCAAAAGGGACCATCCAGTGCCCTTTACTGGTCGGGTGGGTATGTGATGGTGTATGTTCGGGATCCGTTCTGTTAGCCAGTCTAATAGCATCCTTGCACATCCTCACAACCTCAGCAGAGACACTGAGGAAGGATCGATCTTCTGGACCTGAGTATTTGTTAAGATTGATGTGATCAGTCTGGAGATGTAAGCGTGCATCGCCCACCAGACATGCAGATGACTCCTCGACGACCTATGCCGATGTTAGCAGCGAAACAAAGATAGTCAAGGGACTTGATTACCATTCCCTGAAAGGCGCTGGAGAGGATCGGAACCCTGATGAATTGAGTACGATTCAACTCAAAGAAGCAGAATAAGGGAAACGAGAAGGTTTTTCTGAGCCGGCCGAGACTGTGCACTTTATCGCGAAGCTGGTGGTTGCCGTAGACCAGTAAGGAAAGTATATGGTGATGTGAACCCGCAAAGCGCATTGCTCTGGCTACCAAATCAGCAGCCCAGTGAATCTTGGTTCCTCTGAAGGGAGTTCCTAGAGATATGAACCCTGCAGTGTGTTGCAGAATATGATGGAATTCCTTCTCTCGATGGGCAAATAAAAGAGCCTGGTTGGGGCATAAGAAGCACATGTCAGCCAAGACCACCCAAAGTGCAGTTTGATCGTGCGATATCGATATGAATAAAATGGTGCATAACAACTTACATCCTGAACAACCAAGCCACCAAAGCTATGCGCAATGAAGATGATTGGGCGATCTGATTCTTGTCGGAGGTCGTGCAGACTTCGGATCAACTCCTCACCGCACAGTTCGACTCTTGTCTTTGGTGCATTGGAAAACCACGTGGAGTCGTAATTGAATAACATTATTCTTGCAGTCGGTATCTTGCTTTGCAGCATGTCCGTGTCTTTCAGCCAGTTGACTGGTTTCTGAGGCTCGCCTCTACCCCGCCAGGTCCATGTTCTGTCGACGTTGGAGCCGAGCCCGTGAATAGCAATGATGCTGTGCTTGTATCAGCGATGGTCAAGACATGGCGGCATAAGAAGCCTCATACTCAACTTCAGCTCCTGTGGCATTTTGCGTTTTTGTTTTCGGATCGTAGAGTATATCGAATTGACGTCGGCCTCGAAGGTCCTGCAAAATCGGTGAGTAATCCGTCAGGGGACGAATTGGTGTTCTGCTTGCTTACATTTACCGGACGCGTTTGAGGTTTTCTGTCGCTTTTTGCACTCCTTGACCGGTTTGAGAGAACAGAAATACTACAGAGTAGGATGAGAGATGCGACGAAGGCACTCTTTACACTGAAGGTGACCTCCATCTGGCTTGCTCCAGGTAGATGTAGGAGGAAGAAAGTGACCAGGCTGTGCCATCTGCCAGAGCCTTTGTTTTCGCGTCTCGTTTTCACGTCAGCTGAAAACCTGCGGTGTGATGATCCTGCAGGCAATGTGCAACAAAGAGCCAATCCGGGGCTACGCAACAGCAAATCGCATTGTTTTTTCAAGTCCTAGATTTACAAATCACAATTTGTATTTTCCAGGTACAGCCCTCAGTCAAGCACAAACACTTCCCATAAGTACCCCCAGTCTGAGCAGCCTTTGGCCTTTTACTATCTCTAAATTGCATATTATGTATCCCCAGCTTCAAGATGACTCCAAAGAAATGCCCACACGAATCACAGCGGCGCAGGAATTCGGTCTGCTCCCCATCAGGCCCAGGTCACTGGTGAGCGAAGCTAAAAACTTACAGTTGATACCCTTCTCTGTCCAGCTTCTGGGGTCCCTTCCCAATCAAGGGCAAAATGAAACGGATTCACTTATGATGCTTTTCCCTGCATCCTTCTGCACAAAGTCACTTGATTTAGTTACCTCGGCTCATAATTACAACGGTCTAATCCGAAAAGAACTCGACATCCGGAGACTAAACAAAATACAACGGTGGCTCTGGATCGCAGGCAGCACTGTCCCCCCTCGGCCACTGCACATCCATCTAGGGATGGGCCGAAGTGCAGTTCCCCATGAGAGCATGGATATGCACCTTGTATGAACAACAGTAAAGATCTTTATCAAGCCTCTTCCACGATTCCTACTAGAACCTTCTGTTTGGAAAAAGTTTTTGTGTTGCCATGACAGCTGCATATGCAGCGACGAAGCGACTGCTAGTAGCGAAAGTGTACAGTACTGTGAGAGACGGGAACTTTACAGATGTGCACTGGGGTTCTTGTACTCCTACGCTGCCCTTATAAGACACGAGAGCGACTTCCTGCTAGCAAAAGAAAAGCACTTATTGCCAGAACATATCAACTGGTTCAGTTGGATCCTTTTTGTGAGAGACCTCAACATCGAACACATCTACCCAGACATCAACCCACGATTTCACCACAGGGAGCTACGACTCAGTAGATTGCACTACATCTATTATGTCACGCAAGGCAGCCTGGATGGCTATGCTCACCGCTATGATCGATATTCAGACTTTTTCCGCAGCCATCTTGCGTGGATGACGGCGGCAACAGTCTATGTTGTTGTTGTCCTCACGTCAATGCAAGTTGGGCTTGCTACAGCAAAGCTTGCTGAAAACCCTCTTTTCCAATCCGCATCATATGGGTTTACCGTCTTTGCCCTGGTTGCGCCCTTGGTGTGCGCGGGAGTCATATTTTTGGTTTTTGTCTTTTTACTCATATACAACACCACACAAACACTTCGTGTGATGAAACGGCGGCTGGTGCACTTTCGTGTCTGGAAGAGTCAAGGAGGGTAACGAGCAATCGTATGCTAAACGTGCACCGAGACAGGATAGCTACTTTCTCGATAGTCACTTAGACCTTGACACTGCGACTCTCATATCCTCCTAGTCACCTATTACATAATGACTAGAGCATCCTGAGAATACTGTCTAGACTGATGGCGAGGGCTGCGTCTTCAAATGTGCCCCCACATTAGTAATAAGCTAATTCGATCGTTAACCGGTTCAAATAATAGAAGCACTGGAATCTAGACATATATAACCACAACAATTAGTAAATGTTATACAGCCCACTGTTATTCAATAGTGGCGGGCCTCAATATTTGAAATAATTAGTGACATTACGAAAATGCACTGCCCCGAGACGTTTAATCCCTGACTGGCAGGACTACAACCAATCAATCTCATGTCGACAACAAGCAGAAAAGGCTAATAATATGCAGTTGGTCTGACCGCATTGTGCAATACATATGCACGAGGACTCATGGGGAAAAGATGTCCGAGAGTGTTCAGCCACTGTTAGCCTGACCAGCCGGTTACCAATCATAGCAAAGGGTTCTAGCAGAGAAAGACCTGTAAGAGTGTATTAAGTACTTTATCGGCCCCGTATTCAGCCTATATACACCCCAGTATTTCTTCATATTGACGAGCCGCCAGAACTCACTATCGCGAAAATCAAGTATCCCTTCACCTCAAAAGATTGGTGTTTGTTCGTCGACGAGTCGAGATTATACTCGTATACCGGATGCGACTGTCAGCATGTTCCTCCTCCTGCTTTTTGTGGGATGCGTCACAGCAGACGCTGGAGACGATTTCTCCAACAACCTATTTTCTGACCTGGCTCCGTATGTCTTCGATATGACTTACTTAGTGCCAAAATATTAACTATGTCCATCCAGATTGCTAGCACTTTTCGGAGAACGTGTCGCGATGCAATTCATGAGCCAATCGATGGGATGGGCCGACCACTTCATCCTTGCAATGGCACCGGTGGGAATCATCACCATAATTGTCAGTGCTATTCGCGTCGGTGGCCCGCCGTGGCTCAAGGCCATCATCGGGAGGGCTAGAGAGAATCTTGCGGTGGCAGAAGCCGATCTGATGTCATCAACGTCAAAGGAAGTATGCGAGCTCTGGAACAGTCAAGAGATTGTGAGGTGCATGGGGTCTGCGCCTGTTACCGAGTTTATCTGCTTGTTGCCTGACAACAGGGGGGACTTGAAGAGCTATGCACAGATGGATATAGAAACGACCAGTTTGGACAACGCATTGGAGAAGAAATATCTTACAAAGTTTGGTAGACATGGCTAACCTATATCGTGGAATGATACTTATTGGAAAATAGATAAGAGCTTCTGGAAAAGCTTTAAACGCCAACCTGACACAACGCCCGAAGCCGTCGATCTCGAGAGAACGACACCTCCAATCGACACACCAGAACCAAAGATTATTATCGTACGGAACACTGCCGCTGAAGCGCCAAACATCTCCCTCAATTCCCACAATCAACTTGGCCGTGGGGAGTTACGCATCGTGGCCGTGATTGCGACTGTTCTTCAGCTCGGGGTGCTTGTATTTTGTGGATCTGCAACCTACTATCCAACATTGAAGTTTTCCAAGGACGACAAGGCTGTCGAGGGTTACGCATTCCCATGCACGGCGATTGGAACCTTTACGTTGGTTGTTGGCTTACTCGTCTGCTCACATGTGGTGGAGAGCAGCACGACAGAGGAGAGATACAAACCCGGGCCAGGGCGGAAAGCTCGGATGGTCTGGTTGCAGAAGACTCAGACTGTTAGCGATCAACATTTTGGTTCCTATGCGATATTTACGCCCGACGATAGGACTATTATTACCATGTCCCACCGAGCGTCTGAGAGAGCAGAGACGGATCGAGCTACCCAAGAGCCATCCAAAGGCGGGAACCCCCTGGAAGTCAGAGCGAGATATTCCATTGCAACTGCTTTAAGCCACGCAGGGATCAAAGCTGTTATCGGAACAATCGTCAGCCTTTCCGGCTTCATTGTTCAGTTCATTGGCTTACGAGGAATGCATTGGTCAGCCTCCATCGCTCAACTGCTAGCAATTCTAATCATGATGGGACTGAGAGCGTGGGTCCGCCGGGGGTTAGCAAAGCCTCCTGAATGTATCGAGCTCACTCCAGGCTTCGAGCTTGACTGGCTTGCTACAACACTGGGAGACATTGACAACGCACCTTGGCTAGCCAGGCAAGCCTCTGAGATCGATCGTGAGAGAGGCAAGATCTTCCGGCAATGGACTGTCAGAACTGGCCCATCCGTCTTATACGACATGGCTCAACAATGCGAGTCGGAAGAAAAAAGAGACCAAGCGCCGAACAACCAAGTCTCTGGATTAGATAATCAAAACACTGACCTTGATAGCCAACCCTCTAGTGTGAATGACCCAGCACCCGGCTCAGACAAAAGCTCGCTACGTTCAGCGCATCAAGTAATGAAGATCAGGAAGGAGCTTGGTCGACTGGCTGACTGGCGTGGCCCCGCGTCTGAAGAGGCCATTGTCGTTGCGAGAGCCATCGAGATCACCATGGATACTCTATATGGCGTACATACTGAGTTCACTGAGTTATGCTGGTCTCTCCGAGCTCAGTTTGGTAGTGCAAGTGAACAATTCGAGCTTGTCAACTTTCAACTAGATCGGCCGGAGGGAAAAAAGTGGAAAGCGTACGCGGACGAGATTGAAGCTACCCTCTCACTGTGGCTCTACTCTGTCAGTGATTTAGAGATGGGGGATTCTGCAGCCCGTGATATCCACAGAAGCAACGACAGAAGCCAAGACGATACGTGGCTGCGAGCGAAGGGTTCATCGATGAAAAGAAGTATACGTATTCTGGGCTTACGTACCGACGTCCTAGACCAGAGCCTTGACTGGTGGCTGCCCAGTGAAGCACCGAGTGTTTCGTATATGGAGATACACGATGAGATGCTGAAAGGAGTGGGAGGGCACAGACTAGTCGGCTGCAGCACTAGCCACTGGTTCGAGGGCAGTACTCCCAACTCAAGAGCATATGGAGCTGAAAATGCACAGATCAAATGCGACCCAGAAAATCCCTTCCCCTTGGAGGCACATGAGATCCAACACGCCAGAGCAAAGATCTTCGTAGTCACAGAATCGTATAGTCCGCTGAAGCTGCTGTACGCTCAAGACATCTTCTCTGCGTTTATGTGGACTGCAGCGAAAATGCTGCCAGAATCAATGTCGGGGACCGCTGAAATACGACCTGTTGATAATACGAGTGGTACAGACTCATGGAGGGCGTTCAAGCTGAGGAGTGACGTACTATCCAAGATAGTTCAGTCAATTCAGGGCATCGGTTTCGGAAACTCGGCAGATGTTCATCTGAGCCTTATCCCCCCCTTTGGTATAGAGCACAAGCTGCCTGAAGCCGGAGCAATAATACCATTAGCAAGAAAACAAGTCGAAAAATACGAGAGGGTCGGTCGGTTCGTTGAAGTGGGGGAAATATACAGGTGGCTGTCGCAAACTGCTGCTGTTTTACCGCCCAAGAGTCCCGTTCGTGCCAAAGCTACAGCCGTCCTGCTGGAGCATCGGAGGCAACTGAAACTGCTGTTTGAACTAAACAGAGTTGAGGGTGACATTCCCACGACTGCAGCCCTGGAACTCGAAATAAGCGACATTGACAAAAGGCTTGAGACGAGCAGCAACGAAGTTTTATCAAGTCTCATGCGGCTATATGATGCTCAAGGTCGTGGTTGGCAATGGAACCTTGTGCAAGATGACACATCCGAACAGAAAAGTGAGTATGCGTTCAAAAGATATATCGATGAGGAACCAAAGAACTGACTCAGCTGCGTGGAGGTCTGATGAGCATATCCTACCTGCGCTTCATGAACGCGCACAATCGAGCAGCACGGGGCATGAGCACAATAACTGCAGATTGGGCAAATATAGATTATGGAGATATCACAGGTTGGACACCACTGCATTATGCGGCTGCCGTGGTTCCCATGATTGCTGATGATCTTGAAACCTTTATCGACGCCATTGGACTGGACGTTATTGCCCGCGATCTGAGAGGCTGGACACCGCTACATTACGCTTGCTTGCGCGGCTATGAGGAGGTGGTCTTGAGTCTCATTGCGAAAGGCGCAGAGGTCAATATGCAAGGAAGAGATGGGAAAGCACCGCTGCATTGTGCAGCAATGCAGGGCCATCTGAAGATAGTGAGATCGTTGGTTGAGGCCGGGGCGACCATCGATGTTCTAGACGCTTTCCGGACTACACCATTACTCTGGGCCTCCCGGCGGGGCCATGTCGATGTTGTGGATTATCTGTGGCCTGATGCATCTCGAAAGCTTCGAGAACACCGGGGGAGAACCGCTCTGCACCTGGCAGTGGCAGCAGGCCAAGGTAGAATGGCGGAGAAGTTAATAAGTCTAGGTCTTCCCGCCGACATAGAGGCCCGAGATGGGAGCGGCTTAACGCCTCTGCACTATGCGGCAGAGAGAGGGCGTGATGATATGGTACGTCTCCTTGTTGGTAAGGGCGCCGACAAGGAGTCTGTCTGCGGACGGCGCAGGGGCGGCTACAGACCCCTACATCTCGCTGTGAGGGCAGGGTATAAGGATACTGTGAGGGTGCTCGTTGGCGCAGGTGCCGATGTGAATGCAGAGAGTATGGAGGGTGAAACGCCTCTGGTCTGTGCTAGGTTGGTGTGCAATGAGGTTATTGAGATGTTTCTCATTGAGGCAGGTGCAGAAAAAACCCAAGCTTATGAAACCTTGAAGGAAAAAGATCAAAGCACGCTGGCCTACCTTAAGGCTTTTGATAGAGATAAGTAACCGTGTGGAAACTCATTTTTAGTGAATCAACTACTACTGTCTTATATGTTGGAGGTTAGGCGAGGTTTATGCAACGCCCGTATCAGACATCGTTTCTTCCTAACTGCGCCTCAACAGACAGGATCCCTCCGAAGTGGCATATTTCTAGTGCAGTCTGCTTTATGTTATCAGATAGCACTGTTATTCAGCCCAGTTACTCACTTCCTCAGCACCATCGTCATTCATGACAGAGCTATGGGTTTTGCAACGATGCCATAGCTTGACGGTTTCGAAGCGAGCCTCACTGATCTCGGTTCGTGTTGACCACGTTTCTATCTCGTTAAACATCTACGCGTGACGACCAAGAAAGGACGTAACAAGCTGGAGTGGGTTGACTGCAAGAGTAGCATTGTACATCACGCCTCTGTACGGAGTCAGTAACTCGTTGCACCAGCTACAGGATATAATAGAGTACTCACCGCACCATGGACGGGAGATATAACGCACTAGGACCGTCTTTGGGATATCGTCAAGGTTAGGCTGTCAAAGCTGTATAAGGAAACGTATACTTCCCAGATGTTTGTTTGTGCCCTACTGAGACAGATAAAAACCAGCGAGCCAGCCGCTTTCAACCCATTGAAAGTACTGTAGGTTAGGTTATATACGATACTCTATCGACATTTAGATAGTAACCAATACCGTTGTATCATTCGAATTGGCCCTGGGTCTTATTTTAGATATTATCTTGAAAGTACTTTTTAATGTCTTTCTTAGATTTATAGTAAATGCCATTAAATTAAATGACAAGCGGGCACTGAGGTAGTACTTGCATTAGTCGTAGTTTTGGTTCATTATATATATAAGCTAAGAGCTAAAATACTAAAAATACATTTCTTAACAATATCTCACTTACGACCATGCTGTCCTTGAGCCAAATAGTCAATCACATTAGTATAATAATAAGCAAGATGAATCACAAATTCTACTGCAGCGAGATCAGGTGGAAGCCTAGAAGCCCCACAAACCTGACGTACTGTACTCGCCAGGTTAACCAAAGCGGGGTAATCAATATTCCCTCACACATTCTTTTTCAGCCTCATTGAAGCTCGAGAGTATTTCACGCACCAGCACCGCAATAAAACTACACCCACCATGGAAGCAAATCCGCAATCTCCGCCAGGAGACGAGGGCGATTCCGTCAATCGCCCGACACACCATTTGAAAGCGATTCATGTCGGAGACAACGGCGTACAGCTTCTGGTCTCGACCAAGGACCATCTCTACGACGCCGAAGACGTCGACGCTGGGGCCAACTCTTATCAAGTCGTTGGTTCCTGGGAAGAAAGCTCAGTCCAGGAACTGACCAAGATCCTGAACCAACGCCAAGTTACTGCAAACCGACAGATATCCCCGTCGGCTGGAGCATCCCGGTTTGAGACCACGCATGGAGCAGGAAAATCTCTGGTTAAGCCTGGTGGCGGCAGCAACAAAACTAGAATTATGACAACGCACCAGGTGGAATAAAGTTATATTCTTGATTGTGAATGCCCTCCGCTGACACAAATCTCGTCTACTGTGCTTTCGTTGTGCTCATATTGCTGCTGGTTTTGAGACCTAAGCACTTCGTTAAGACTACCCTCGGAAACAGACCCAAAGAATTGAAACGATCCATCGCCCGCCTTAGCGCCTTTAATGTTGAAGAGATCTCCCAACGTGGACACGCATATTTGCTTGCCGTGATTCCCTACACTAATGTCTTCTACAACGTGTACCCTTCCTGATGATGCCCATTCCGATGCCCGGTCACAGACACCTAAGCACTGTCTTGTGCTTTCCAACTCATTTTGAAGAGCCTGGCGACTTGAACTGGGGTCACTCTCCTGATCGAGACCTTGTCCCCAAGATGTTAACTGGAGATTCTCTTCTGTGCTGTTACGATGAGATTCGAGTCGACTGATCGTGTCTGAGAGACTGTAGCTGCACGTCTTCAGGGCGGAAATGGTGAGAGAATCAGCAAGTGTCATATTTTCAGGTGAGATAGATATTGCAGTAGTATTCGAGGTTGTAGTAGTAAGAACGGGTTGGAAATGCATCCCATTGATTTGTTCAAGGAGGTGCGTGCAATACTCAAGGCACCGTTCAGTGCTTTCTTTTTCGTTCTCAATCTTCTGGAGTTTAGTCAGGGCCTTGCTGGCTCCGGTCGTGGTTTCTCGAGAGACTATTTCTTGTAATTTAGCGTCGATGGATTTGAGATGATTCTCTAAATCAAGCTTTGTGTCGCAGATCAAGTTCTTATAGTCATTCAGAACTTCAAGGGTAACCTTGGAAGATCGCCTGTCAGCAGGTTAGAGAAAAACATCGTGTTGGGGCGAGCGACGGACAGGTTGGCGTCGGCCAAGGCTATGGTTATAGTCGATTTGTAACCAGCTAATAGCTCTCTGAAAGAGGCAACATCGCCATTCTTGTACATCAACTTAGTCCAGTCCCTGAAACTCGTTCTTGACTCTCCTCGAGAGCGAATGCTGCTCTTCTCGACCAGGCTTTTGAAATCCACGCATGCCTGTTGGCACTGGATGAGGGGAAATTTGAGCGACAAGAAGGCGGTTTCATCAGTGCGTACATGATCCTGGAGAGGCCGAAGAACTGACTCAAGAGCTCTAAGTTCGCGAAGAAGATCTGAGACGGCAGTGCGGTGATTCCGGAAGCTTTGGATAGTCTCGTAGAGTATTTTGCTGGATTGCAAGGTAGCGGTGACAATGGCGATTAGTGCAGACGCTGTGCCTAGCGGGTCACTCATAATGGGGTGCAGCTTCAAGTAGTAGGTCTACTTCTTCATAACATCCGGCCCGGAATTATATAAGAAAGGACAACAAACTCTAATTTGATATTTGTATCGAAAGTTATGGTGACTTGGGCTGAGGTAGAAATTACAATCAGGCTGTGCGGGGTAAATAAAACACCAAATCCCAGGCAGTGGGGCTTCGTAACGTCCTCGAGCGTTAGGCGAGGAATGACCGGGAAAACAATAACTTTTCCTCAGCTACGGAGATCAGTTTAACGGATGATTTTCCTGCCTAAGGAATTACGAGGTGCGTGTAAGCGTATGAAATTAATATATCCAATGTCCTTTAGAAGCTGTGACGAGTAAGCTGATATCTTCAGCGACTCCGTTGATGACCTTGAACAGAGGGAGACAACTGTACTGCTTCTAAATATAGTGGTGTACGCAACTTGTGAGCTGATATAAGTGTGGCATACTAAATGTCTTGTCTCAGAGATTAGTCGATGGAAGAACTTAATAGCAAGAAATCATTTAATCAAAAGGCTCGGTGTTAAGGCAACTAGAGATGTAGGCATTGGAGTGTAACACCTTATTATGGGATGATATGTTCTTAATTAATATATAAATGTACAGTTACATACACCGACAAGTCCGGTTTATCTAAGACAATGCCTATACAAGATTTTACTTTGCCTAATCAGAACCTTTCCTCTGCCTACCACGTCAAGGGAGTGAAGGTAGTTGAGTAACATTTCTGTCTTCCTCAGCTCCGGGTCAATCTAATTAGTCAAAGAACATCAGTCATAGGGGCGTTGACAATTATTGAAGTTAGGGCCAATAGAGAGAACAATGATAACTGGCTTTACACAACTGTTTATTCCAAGTATACCGTAACTAAACTTCTAGCACTCGCTGTTACCACTCACTGCATGTATTACTGATTCTCACTGTATTGTAACGAGACGTGAAAGACTTGAGAGTGGTAGAAACTGTAAACGCCCTCTCGAGATCGAGGTATGCATGATGCAATACAGGTCAGAGCCTTTTGCGTGAACCAGCTCCACGGGGTGCTTTTGGCCGAGTTTGACCAGCTCCTGGGAAGTGATGATCTCAATGTCGGGATGTCTTTTTCTGAACTTGTCGATCTAGTTACCAGTGGTAAAGATGTACGCTTGGTTCATAATGACGATCTTGATATTGTATGCCTCAACAGGGCTGCCAGTGAGGGTGACTAATAGTTGGGACCAGTATACATCACCTTGTACCCGGTCTGAACGAGAGAATGCTTCACGCCCTCGGCACAGAGAGCGTCGTAGGTAGTGGATGTAGGAAAGGATTGAGAGACACAAGCGTGAAACATAGAGATCCAGTTTGTACTAATAAGGTGTAGTGTAAGTATTGCTCCATGCAAGTGGCAGAGGAAGGAAGAAGAAAGGCTCATACCTGGTGATGCCAAAGAGGTGCAGCTTCTTGTCTGGACCAAGGTCCAATTGGCGCAAGCTGCAGCAAAGCTCAATGACAAGCTTGTCATAGTCCTCATGGGTAATGAAGAAGAAAGACGTAAGTTCGAAGTATCGACAGTCTTTGCCGACCTCTTTCAATTGGGCCGTCAATGCAAATGCTGTCATGGACCTTTTTGATATCCTTGAAAAGCTTGACAAGCTTGCGGTAACCGAGACCGCGGTTATCATGGTAAAAGAGGGGTAGTGCAACGAATGATGTCGGATACGCTGTGGATGTGTATGAAAGATACGCTCACTTGAAGTTCGCCGCCTCACATAACTTATACAATTCAGCTGCTCGAGGCGCTCGCGAAAAGCATCGATTATTCGTATTCTCAACACGAGCTTGACCAGGATGTTGAATAAGTCCTTGCTGTATCGTTCGAGTCACGGTGTAGAGAATACATTATCCCGATTCCAGAAGGTTCTAAATAGTAGACTTTAGCTATATAAACTCATAGGATATTTATACTAAAATTAATTTATCTTTTATCCTTTCTATTTTATGAAGTTCAGCCCACCAAAGCCTGTTTACGCTATTGACAAGGTGAATGTGATGGCTACTTCTCAGCTGTGGAGATCTGTTGTTACCGTCATCTTCGAGGCCGAGTTCCCTCTGGTTAACTAGACCATATTTTGGTTGACAGTGCGATGCATGATTCTCGTTGGTGATCCCCGCAGCATGAACGGCATCTTGCTAGCCGAGAATATGTTTGGCGACATTCTGCCTGACTAGGCTGCTGATATTCTCAAGTCCCCAGACACCCTAGCATCAGCCGCCGTTTCTACTATCTACGCCAAAGGCTCGTTGGTGAGAACCGGTGTGTTCGAGCCCCTCAACCTGGAACCTAGAGACAAGGTTGCGAATCCTCTTGGCATCATACAGGCAGTTGGCTTGATGCTTGAAATGTCTCTAGGCTTGGAAGCTGAAGCTACAGCGTTGTCAAAGGCTATTCGTCACACTCTGGATCCCGTGGATCAAGTTGGATCAGATACGAGAACGCCAGATATCGGCGGCTCAGACGAGAAGCCAAGATTATTGACTTCTTGCCTGCCAACACAAGTATAATGCACACTGATTTCACCCGTGAGATGGCCCAGCCTGGCCGTATTGCTGTTGGCAGTGACTCGCACACTTGCTCCGCTGGAAGTATGGGATCGTTTGCTGTTGGCTTTGGTACCGCTGATGTTGTCATGCCTATGGTCACTGGAGAGACCTGGTTCCAAGTACCCGACATATCACCGTACCAAAGGTCAAAGGAAACAAAAGGAGACAGTGCAATGTTTCTAGCAATTCGGGCTGCTCAATTAGTGGCGGAAACTCAAGTATAGAGTGGTGACCCAACGAATGATATTCTTACCCTTAAATTAGTCCTGTCATTAACTGTTGGGGTATGAATATCTCAGTCAGGTTTGTTGCTAGTTGTGAATATCTTGTTAAAATCCATAGAATATCCTAGACTACCTTTGTTCGCGACAACGCGTTGCAACTATCGCCTAAGCCCAGAATCCCTTCCCGCCATACGTATTCCCAATGTTAACTCGTGAAGTTTCTTCTCCATCAATCTCACCAACGTAGTTAACTGTTTCATCCTTGAAGCCTCTGAAAGACTCGCTTAAATACGTGTGACCAATACTGACTTGTCCTCTCCCGCCTATGCGTCCAGCCGAATTCCTGCCAGTAACCTCTCGAAGCTTCTGCTTGGTTACACCCTCCAAGACGGGATCCAAGCCTTCGGCAACTTCTTGGATCATGGCCAATTCCTGCTCGTCGTTGACCTCCTCGATTTCAATCTCAACTAACTGGCTCATAGCTCGAGGGCTAGCAGGAAAGACTTCTTCCAGGTCTTTGATCGATGCGATGATATCTGCAATCATTCTTCCCATGTACTCCTTGTCGTAAAGTGCACAACCTGTCTTTTTAAGCAATCCTATCCGGTTCTGTCGCTCCATAGTAAGAGCTCGAAAGCGATTGTGCAGGCTTTGCGAGACCGAGTTGAGATCCTCTTGGGTGCACACCTCCCTGCCGTGCTCTTTGTGCCCCGTCCCATAAAGACTTGAAAACATGTGTGCTGTCTCGAACTTATCAACAATGACTCTGAGGAGACCCTTGACCATTTCCATGGTCGGATCAGCGGACGTGTCGCCAATGAATCGTGGGTCATTGTTGATATTGATGGCGGCGCCCCATCTGGCCAGTCGACACTTGGCCACGTCAAGCCGAAGCTGGTATCGAGAGAAATCTTGACCGAAATGTCGAGCAATCTGGACGTAGTCAAAACAGTCTATACAGTTGTTGAATAGCGCAGCGATGCTGATGGCGCCTGCTACAGCGCCAAAGACCTCTGCCATGTTTCTTATTGCAGCTTGAGTTTGGTTACTGAGTGAACTCAAGTGCGCGTTTTTTTCGTGGTTGTTTCAAGAGCATACCTGGGTCCAGAAGCCAACAACCGACACACGAAAATTACACAGCCCATCTTCACTATGATTGGTTGTGTCTCTGTTTCCTCTTCTCCCCCCCTCTTTAACATCTCGCCGGCTTTTCTCGGCTTTCCTTTCCCTCGTTTCTTACCCACTTCTTTAACTCTGTGATCACAGTTGTCACTATTCCATACCCACGATGGAGAGTAACAATTCCAATGTCGTCCAGTCTTTAGAAACAACTGGTTCCTCAATGGTACAAGTCGGCAACAACTACAACACAACACACCACCACCACAAGGGGATCGAGGATGACTACACCAGAACAGCCTTGGCAGCACTTCGCTCCACGGATCCTCGCGATGACAAAGCCAGAATTGAGCAAACTAATGGTCATTTGTTAAAAGGCTCGTACGAATGGATCCTTGATAACCCCGAGTTTCTCGCTTTGCGGGACGACAACCAGGAATCCCGGCTTCTTTGGATCAGAGGGGATCCGGGGAAAGGAAAGACGATGTTGATGTGCGGTATTATCGACGAGCTGCAACCATCCACAAGACTCCACAACCCGGAGAATCACTTCTTACTATCTTACTTCTTCTGCCAAGCTAAAAATTCCGGTCTGAACAGCTCTACAGCGGTCCTAAGAGGGCTGATCTACATGTTGGGCGTTCAACAACCATGTCTTCTATCCCATCTACGCGACAAGCAAGAACATATTGGTGCCCATTGGAATTCCCGGGTGGCCATCGAAGGTGTCTTCCGCAAAATCATGGCCGATCCAGCTCTTCAGGATACATACTTGGCTGTGGATGCACTAGATGAGTGCCTTCATGACCTTCCCTTCCTCTTGACGATAATAACGAGCACATTCTCACGCGCCAGGTGGATCGTGAGCAGTCGTAACCGGTGCGAAATCAAGGACTACTTGGAACAACAGCCATTGAAACTCGCACTTTCTTTGGAGCTCCATGAAGAGGCTGTCTCCAAAGCTGTCAACTACTTTCTCGACCACCGTGTCCGTCAACTGGTCCGAATAAAAAGGCTCAAAAACGATGTGGCCCAGCAAGTTCAGCGTCATTTGTCACGACACGCCCATGGTACCTTTTTATGGGTGGCCTCGGTTTGCCAACAACTGGAAAGATGCCGAGCTTGGGAGATCAGCAAGCAATTATTGCAATTTCCCCAAGGTCTTACCCAGCTTTACGCAAGAATGCTGGACCAAATTCGTGTGGCTGATAGCGGAGAACTTTACATCAGACTCCTTGCTATTGCTTCAACTGTCTTTCGTCCAATTACCTTTCCAGAACTCATAGCCATGGAACAGCTAACGCTCGACGAGGAAATGCTGGCTGACGTGATAGCAGAGTGTGGTTCATTTCTTACTAAGAAGGGAAACACAATCTTCTTCATTCATCAGTCTGCTAAAGACTTTCTCATCAGCGAATCAAGTTCACTGCTCTTTCAGTCTGGTCTTATACAACATCATCATGACCTCTTCCAAAGATCTATCGCTATACTTCAAGCTCTACACAAAGACATATACGGCTTGGTTCACCCTGGAGCATCGTTGGAAGAGGCGCACTCCAAGCGGCCCGAACCGGATCCTCTGGAAGGCCTCACGTACGCATGTATATTTTGGGCAGATCATCTACAAAAGGCCTGGGAGCTCTTTACCCAGGAGGGAACCCAAGAGGAAGCCCATGAAAATAGCCCTTCCATTGAGCCTGCGTATCGTTTCATTGCCGATAAGTTCCTGTTCTGGCTAGAAGCACTCAGCCTATGCCAGAATACGTCAGCAGCGTCAAAGGCTTTGCTTTTTCTTAAAGACCTGCCAGCTGTATGTTTATAACTCTGATAGAAGTCACCAAGCTAACCATACTCCAGGACAATGCTCAGTCAGCTGACATAGCGCTGATCGAGGATGCCCTTAGATTCTTGAATCTTTTCCGTCCTGCGATCGAGAAGTATCCACTCCAAATATACGCATCTGGTCTGCTCTTCAGCCCACAAAAAAGTATCATTCGCCATCGATTTGAACAATACGCTCCTAAAATCATTGCCAAAGTCCCGGAAGTTGAAGAAAACTGGAGCCCGATCTGGAGCGTTTATGAACATCGACTTGAAACTGGCTCACCCGTCCGCACCATGAAGTTCTCGCCCACAAGTCAGATGTTACTTACGACGTCGTGGGGCGGAGAGACCTTGATATGGCAAGTCAGTGATAGTTCCATATATGAAAGAATACAGCACGACAATGTACATTTGTCAATACCGTCGCCAGACTTGAAGTGGTTAGCAGTCATCACTACGCGATCTTCAGACAAGGCGCAGCGACCTGTTCAAGATGCACTTCAAGTTCGCGAACTGGGCTCCAACAATAGCCTTTGGACTAAGGATCTTGGCAATCGCATAGTCAGAGGCATGGAGATTTCGCCCGACAGTCGATGGCTTGCAGTGTGCTATCAAAAGGAACTAGAGCTCTATGATCTCAATTCAGGCAAGATTCCAGTGTGGTCTATTGAAGTGGCCAATGATGTACACAGAGGAGACTGTTGCATCTCGTTCTCTTCAGATTGTGCATTAGTGGCGCTTGATACTCTTTGGGCTTTCGACCTCCGAACGGGTCAGCAGTATGAGAATCCTATTGCCAAGGACACGAGGAGTATCGACACAAAATTCGTCCCTAACACGCACTCACTCGCGGTCTGCAGCACCAAAGACAATATCTATCTATGGCACGTTTTTAAGGGAGAGTGCGAAAAGTGGATCCGATTGAAGCATTCTATCGATAGTGTGGCCTTTTCGCATTCGGGGTCTTGGGTGGCCATAGGAGGCAGAAGCGAGTTATTCCTGTATGATCGCGATCAGCGAACTTTGTTACGGAAGCTTGAACTGCCAACTCTAACGTGGCCTACGGACATTGCTGTGTCATTTGACGATCAGAGAATCGCAATCAGCACTCACTCAAAGATCTTTCTCTTGGACGTTCGTGCCCTTTTAGCTGATAAGCCTCCTTCTAATCGAAAGGATTATGGAAGTTATCGCGTCTCAGATGATGGGCGGTTGATAGCATACGATCTCGGTGTTGAGATTGAAGTATGGGACGCAACTACAGGCAGAATTATATCTACATTAAGCAAAAGTGACTCCGTTCATGGTCACATCGCGACCATGAAATTTTCACTTGGAGGCCAGAATTTGGCATTCTTCTGCGACTCCTCTAACTCACCAATTTCTATATGGAACTTCGCCAACAATACCCTGCGGAACTACCGGGTAGATTTTTCACGGATCAGATCTCTGGCGATTTCTGACGAGAGAGCTAGTGAAGGTCAATGGATGGCTACGCATAGGTCCGATGGCGGAGTTTCTGTTTGGGACATTACGACAGGTGAGCTCGAGAGAGACATTCAGCCCTGGCACGACCTGCGGTTGTATGCCAGTGCTATAGCCTTTGCCGGCAGTCGGCTAGGAGTTCTATGGTGTCCACAGGGACCTAGAGGAGGCGATTTCAATGCTGACTTTATCTTATACGATATTAAAACTGGCGAGAAACTCTCTCTAATTGATATCCCGTGGCATCTTACCATTTGGGCGGATGCATATCTACGTCTTTCTTGCACTGAAAAGTTGGTTATGTGCAATTTTTCACGACGCGAAGAGTTGTTTATCTGGGATTTGGAAATGGGCACTCGTTATGGCCCGATAGAGATTAAAGGAAATCACTTTTCCATTGTCAACGAAACAACCTTGGGTACTAAGCAAGGACTATTTCGGATCGATTCTATTCTAGCTGGAGCGGTGGAGTTGAACAATCACAACAGTCATGGAGCACAGACAAACAGTCGATTACATCAAGCGTTAAATGCAATCAGGCCGGCTTTCGAGGGATATGGACTCGACAATGGGGACGATTGGATAAAATTAGACCACAAGCCGCTACTATGGTTACCTGTTCAGTATCGTCCGGGGCCCACCTCCGTTGTGGTGACAGGATTCCATCACGTTGCGATAATAAGTGACTCTAGGCGGTACTGTATAAACTTCATTGAAAATGCGCGAGACTTTATATAGCGACGTACATACCAGCTATGTTTATAGAGAGATACATATTGCTTACTATTTTATGTTGACGTGTGGCTGAATAAGGTTAGGAGCTTTCAGATATCGATTTGTTACCACGAGGTTAAATTATTTCCTGACTGTTGCGATCCATTTCGATTCATTGTGAATGGTACCTGTGCCTTGATTACTCTTGAATTCTGCATGGTGTCATATAGAATACAGCATGGCTTATATGAGCTGCCGTGCTTGTATAGCTGTGACGTTATGTAGTAAGTAGTCTGGACAAGACCTTCGGATACACAATTAATACTTGACCCACCCAATTGATAGACCTATCAATTGTGGTGAGTGATTTAGTTGATGTCTCTCTGCTTAGAAACCTAACGTTAACTTGTTGTATCTTTAGCCTAATGTGACCCCCCGAGATAATGTTCTCCCTATTCTGTTTCTGACCTTTCGATTACATAGTATTTGGGTTAATACACTCACTACCTAGCCATAGTAGTGCCTAATTCATAAGCTCCACCTCGTCAGAATTGCAATGTCCCATTCGTAGTACCGTTTACTTGCCATCATTCGAGATGAACTTAATGGATTGCGCTTTGCGGGCTGCTTCCTCTTTGTCTAGCCGAATCATCTTACCTTCCTCAAACTCCCCCTTGTGCTCTTGAACCAGCTGCTTGAACGCCTAATTATTGGATGAGTTGTCCTTGGCATTAGAGCATCTTGCCATAGATGAGTATTCACTGAGTTCATGGTTGCAGATATCGCATCGCGTCGTTACGGTCATTTCCCAACACATGGTACAGAGTGTATAGTTCTTAGATCTACGTCAGCTGTGAATGGCTTAGAACACCTGATGGGATGATGTAGGATTGTTATGTATTGGGAGAAATTTGAAGGAATGGTGCTTATATAGCTTATATAGCTGTTTATAATGCGATCAGGTGACTCTATTACTGGCTGCTTGTGTGCCAAGCTGTTTGTTGCAAAGATATGGAGATTTTAATTTGACAAGGTGGGTTAATTGACTAGCTATGTCAAGATACTACCGCCATATACAATACACGTCTCGGGCCTCGGCAGACCTAAAGTTGGTTCACTATCGTCGTTATTATCCCTTACCAGCATAAAATCTGAATATTCCTTGTCTTCCCTTTCCCTCACTGATTAAGAGCATTTGAGCACTCTAGTCGTAGATCACAGAATATTAGGGCCAATGTGTCCAGGCTTGATGCACCAAGTTACAGGTATCAAACATTTCTTGCTGACTTGCTATCTATAACTGAACAGTCGTACGATGATACATCGCTTGGAACTAAACCCCAGAGTGGGTCTAAGCCGACGCATATGGATAATATAAGGACTATAACAATATAATGGGTAATGTATAGGTAGATACCTAGCTGAACGATATAGCTATACTTAAGATTACTACAATTAATTACCACAATAATTAGTACAGTTAGGCGCTAGCTTCTTGGTATGACAAACCACAAAACAGGATTTCAGTCCGGTAATTATATCATTCCATCTCCCTCTTGATTTCCTCCAACTTCAGTACACTTTTGGGTCCACCAGACCATAAGGTTCAAGGTAGTCCCTCTCCTCTTTCAAATCACTCAACGCAACCGAGACCAAATCAGCAGTATTCTTCTTTCGCTCCCTTCTGGCCTGTCGTCTCTCCTTCTCCCAGGCCAAATTTTGCGCGTACATCGTGTTGCGCTGCTGTTTGTTTGGCCATCGAGTCTTGAACACGCCCACATCTACATCTTGTCGGGTCCATCGCTTCTTGACTGGTGTTAACTCTGGGGTTAGCGAGGGCGGGCTTTCTCGGGCCTCTATCAGTAGTGCAAGCGCGTCGTCAAGCTGCTCGAATGTTGGAGTGCTTTCGTCGCAGTCAGTGCCACCCATCTTGACTGTGGTATTGAGGTCGGTATGGGAGGCATCGGCCATGGTCAGCAGCAAATTGAAGGCCATTGCGCTGTCCATTCAGGCAAGGGTGTCGATGGTTCTCAAATGTCTTTGCACGAGAATGGCGTAGACGGCGGTTGTATACGCCCAATGGTCGCCGCCGATAGTGGCCTTGACCTTTTTGTCCAAGGTATCAACGTTCTTTTCGATTGTTTTGACCTATCTAGACAGAACTTCTTGGTGCCCTTGGCTTTGTTCGCATCTTTGATCGTGTCTGCTTTTGTCGTGGCTTTGTTGTTGGTCTTGGGGATCTTTGCAGGTTGTGACGGGTGGGTCGACACTTTGTTTCGACGACATGATACTTTGGGGGACTCAGAACAGAATAATCAGTTAATTAGAAGAGAGGAAAGGTTCAGGAAAATGACACTGGCGAATGGCATGGCTTACGTAGGGAAAGCCACGGGAACTGATCATTGGAATCAGGGGACAAGTGTTTATTAAATTGATCTGCCAACCAAAGCACGTTATTTTTACTTTAATCGAGCTGAATTGAACTGAATTAAGTTGAGATCAGCAGACAACGATAAGCTCAACGCGTCAAGTATGAGCGTATTCCCTGTCCTTGCGTGATAAATGCTTCGATCCTCGTTGAGTCAGTGACAGGCCAATTGACCCATTGTTGGCTGTTTATCAACGCGCAGTCGGCCCATTCCGCACCAAGTCACGAGTTACCGCGTTCGGCTCGCGGTCCCAGCCATGGCACATCATGCGAGCCAATCTGCCGGTCGACGCGTGCATGAGCGTGTTTCTGGGGGCATCTGACGGGACTTTTCGTCACTGTCACACCAGGACTCGGTCAATTAGCTTGCTATATCGCGGTGAATGTAACTAATACTGGCCGTTAAATAAAGCTCAATTCTACTATAAAAACTTTAATAAATCGATCTTGCATCCCACATCAAGATCGCATGCACTTTCGCACACCCCAATAAGCCCTTCCACATTTAATATCTTAATCCCAACACTTCATCTCAACAATGGTTTCCAACATTGGTCTTGTAGATGAGTATCTCGCCAAGGGAACATGGAAGGCGGCCGAAAACGCCAACTCAACCTACTCACACCAAGGTCTCATGCAATACGTGTCTAACCAAGTCATCTCGCAATACTGGCTGGAAAAGATTTACACCGATGAGATCAGCCAGTACGACAACGAAAACCGCTTCCACATCCACGATCTCGGTTTTTTAAGCGCGTATTGTTCTGGCTGGAGCATCGAGGATGTTCTCCTCCAAGGCTTTGGTGGTGTCCAGAATAAGATCCAGTGTCGGCCTGCTAAGCACCTCAACACTGCCCTCAACCAGATTGTCAACTTTCTCTTCACTCTCCAGGGCGAACTTGCTGGGGCTCAGGCCTTGTCTAGCTTTGACACCTACCTCGCACCCTTTATCCGCAGCGACAACATGTCATATGCAGAGGTCTTCAAGTGTGTACAAAGCTTCGTCTACTCCCTCAACGTCCCTACCCGCAGCGGTTTCCAGGCTCCGTTCACCAATCTTTCACTGGATCTGATTTGTCCCAAGCGACTTGGTAATCAGTGCGTTATTATTAGCGGCGAGTTGCGAACAGAATGGACGTACAATGACTTCCAAGAAGAGATGGATATACTCAACAAGGCATTTGCTGAGGTTATGATGCAAGGTGATGGAAACGGCAACATCTTCTCCTTCCCTATCCCCACTTACAGTGTCTCTGATGGTATTGACTGGGAATCGCCCCGTTGGCAGTCCATCTGGGAGATGACAGCCAAGTACGGTGTTCCATACTTTGCCAACTTCATCAACAGCGATCTCGACCCCGAGGACTTTAGATCTATGTGTTGTCGATTGAGACTTGATCTGAGCAAGCTTCACTGCAGAGTTGGGGGTCAGTATGGCGCGAGTCCCTTGACCGGTTCGATCGGAGTTGTCACCATCAACCTTCCCAACCTTGCCTACCGATCCTACGGCTCGAGGGCAACTTTTATGTCTGAGTTGACCAACACGTTGAGGGTGGCCAAGGACTCTTTGGAGATCAAAAGAAAACTGATTGATGCCAACTCAACTCTATATCCCTACGCTGCGCACTATCTGTCGGCTACCAAGCATCGCACCGGATCATACTGGACCAACCACTTTAGCACTATCGGGGTGAACGGCATGAACGAGGCTTTAGTCGATCTGCTTGGTGAGGGGATCGGCGAGAGGAAAGACTTTGCTCTTGAGGTTTTGGAGTTTATCAAAGACCAGCTACAAGAGTTCCAGCAAGAAACCGGCAATCTTTACAATCTAGAGGCCAGCCCAGCAGAGAGCACATGCTACAAGTTTGCCAAGCGGGACAAGGAACTCTTCCCATATCGAGAAATACCGACCTTCTACACCAACTCGACCATGCTTCCAGTCGAAACAACAGAAGATCTCTTCGAAGCCATGGTCCATCAGGAAGACCTACAGTGTTCATATACTGGCGGAACTGTCTTCCATGCTTTTCTCGGCGAGCAGTTGCCGAGTTGGAAGCTGGCCCGAGATTTGATCAAGACCCTCACGGCACGTTTCCGTATTCCTTACATAACCCTTACCCCAACCTTTAGTATCTGCCCCACGCACGGTTATCGTGCAGGTGAACAGCCAGAGTGCACAGCTTGCGGTGAGTTGACTCTGGTTTACTCCCGCATCGTCGGCTACTTCCGCCCAACACGAGATTGGAACAGAGGTAAATCGAGGGAATTTGTGCAGCGAAAAGTATACAAGTACGAGACTGGGCTTGCGCTGGGCAGTGAGGACAAACCTAGAGAATTGGAGAGGCAGATCGCCGCGATCAAAGATCTGCCTGTGGCGGGTTATATTAAAAGCACGCTTAGTGACTACCCAGGGAAGATGCAGGCGTCGATCATGTTTACATCGCGTTGTAATTTGGCTTGTCCTTGGTGCCACAATGGCCCTCTCGTTCAAGGCGAGTGTGACGATTTGACGATTGTCGACGTCTTTCGCCATATCACTTCCACATCCCACAAATCCTTTGTCGTTTCAGGCGGTGAACCAACCATTCATAAGGGTTTACTGCCTTTCCTCAGGCTTCTCAAGAGCGCAGGGATAAGTGTCAAGCTTGACTCAAATGGTACATCTCCCAACGTCCTCAAGCAAGTCTTTGCCGAGAAGCTCGTCGACTTCGTCGCAATGGACATCAAGTGTGCACTGGAGAACTACAAGAGAGTCACCGGCCGAAAGGTCAAGCCCGAGCTTCTGGAAGCTAGCATTGATCTCATCAAGAGCAGTGGAGTACCGTACGAGTTCCGCACAACAGTTGTGCCGGAGCTCGTGGACGTGGAGGATCTCTTTGAGGCGAAGCGCTTGTCGGGTGAGAAGCTGACGGTGCAACGGTTCCGAAACGGTGGAAGTGTCTTGGATGAGAAGTTCCGAAGCTCTCGAGAACATACGGATGAAGAGTTTGACAAATTGGTTAGCCAAGTAGCTTAAGCTTGGGATATCCAGCTTCTAGCAATACATCTGTATGAACACATATGTGATTGCGCAGTGGATTCGACGATAGGTGGTACTTGCTCTTGCAATATGCACATATCAATCTCGCAACTTCCAATTCTAGGATAGCCGGCAAAGAATAGGAAGGACACGAAGAAAACGTACGAATGCCCTCAGGTTCCACTCATGTACATCACATATAGCGACAAAGAGCAACCCCACTTGGCCAAGAGAAACAAAGGTCCCTCGTGTCCGCGCCTAGTAACCAGTCACTGATTGCCTTAAAAGAGGCCAAAGCCACAGGGACAATGCCAACTCTTGGCATATGCCTATTGCCGGAGCGTTGTTGAGTGCTACAAAAGAACCAACCGTTGCGATGACGCCAGTTGACTTGGCCACAGCTCAACCAAGAAAGCCATCACTTGATAAGCAGCAACTCCCAGCAGCGGGGTCACGATAAAGAGGAACTTTACACATCGGGCAGCTCAATTATTATGCATATTTTTAGCGTCGGCTTGGCACGTAGCATCACGTTCAAAGTCAGCGTAGCAGCAATTGCCCGACCTTCCCAATTCGAGCGTGATCTTCGCTTGACTTGCAAAAATGCCGGGATTGGTTTCCAAAAGCTCGACGATAACTCCGCGATAGCCAAGTTTATGGGGCCAATTGCGCAAGAGGCCTTGGATGTACAGAACGGGGAACTGCAGGAACTTATGTTAATCACAGTTGAGAGCCGTGACTAGGTATTTAATCTGTTGGGAGCCCGGGTATAAAATGTGATCATTCTTGTTTCTGTAGTCTTGATCACTTGACTGAGGCATCAATCCGCATCTCGTCATGAAGTTAACTACAGCAGCAGCTCTATTGGCCCTTTCGCCTTTGGCCGAGGCTACCAAGGACCGTCGACCGCCTGTTAGCTCCAAGAAGCTGCAGAAGCTCATCACCGAGAAAGGGTATGCAATGCAGTGTTATACAAAGATGCTCACGCTAACCATGACAGCTTGATGCGCAACTTGGACAAGCTCAATGAAATCGCCTACGACAACGGCGGCAACCGCGCATTCGGTCTTCCAGGATACGCAGCCTCGGTGGACTTCATCTACAAGGAGATCTCCAAGCTAAAGGGCTTCAAGACCTGGAAGCAGGACTTCCCTGCCAATTTCACCCAGACTGTGGCAGCTGAGGTCACGGTTGACGATGAGACGTTCAGAACCATCGCTTTAACATACACCCCCAGTACCTCCGAGGAGGGCGTCACAGCTGAGCTCGTCCACGGACCTGAGGGGGAGGATGCTTGTGATGTTGCAAACTACGAAGGTCTCGACGTCAAGGGAAAGGTCGTCCTCGTTGAACGTGGCCTTTGTCCCGATCAAACCACTTTTGCAGGCAAGGTCAAGCCCGCCGCTGCTGCCGGTGCGCAGGTCGTCGTCCTCTATAACTCAGACGAGGCCAAGCTCACAGCCGGTACTCTGTCCGCCCCCAACCCGAAGGAGTATGTCCCCACGGGCCTTATCGACCAAGAGCCCGGACAGGCTCTGAAGGCCAGGCTCGACGCAGGAGAGAAGATCGAGGTGTTTGCCAAGATCATCCAGACTATTGAGACGCGCATTACCCAGAACGTCTTTGCTGAGACCAAGGACGGCGATGGAGAGAACGTCGTCATGCTCGGAGCTCATCTTGACTCTGTCCAGGCTGGACCAGGTATCAACGACGATGGATCAGGAACAACTCTCATCCTCGAGACTGCAAAGGCCCTGCAGCACTTCTCTACCAAGCTCAAGGTGCGCTTTGGATGGTGGGGCGCTGAAGAGAACGGCCTGGTGGGATCTCGCTACTACGTCAACAACCTCAAGACTGCGGAGGTTGATAATCTCCTGACCTACCTCAATTTCGACATGGTCTCTCGGGGCTTCTACGGTGTCTTTGACGGCACCGGCGAGAAGAAGGCCCCCGGTGGACCTGCTGGGTCCGAAGTCATCGAGGATCTTTTCAGAGATTACTTCAAGTCCAAGAAGATCGAAGTGACGCCCGTCGGGCTAACGGGTGGATCCGACTACGTCCCCTTCCTCGAGGTCATCAAGAAGCCCGTTGGCGGTCTCTTCACCGGAACCGGCCTAGAGCAGGACGCGTGCTACCACCAGGCCTGCGACAACATCACCAACCCGGTCCCCGAGACGCTCTACACCAACGCCCACGCAGCGGCCCATGTTCTCAGCAAGCTTGCCATCGACGGTGTCAAGCTGATCCCCAAGACACCTGCCAACACAACTGTTGGGTCCATCAATAGAGTTAGAGATGCTGCTTCGATGCATTTCCATGACGTCAATGGCGTTGAGGGGAAGCCCTGCGATCACGATATTGTTTAAAAGGCATGGATGAATGAATGGATGTAAATGAAGATGGGGCAACGTTTATCCAGGATTATGTATATAGTAGAGAACATTTGACATCACAGAATGTAAAAGTGAATTGAAATGATATCGTTATTCATAGTATTTTATAGTCCTCTTTATAGGCTTAGAGTATCAAATCTACCAGTTACCATTCTGGTTACCATTCTGCTCGAGCTGCTCCATGGCATGACGCTCGCCGTGGCGCTTGGCCTTCTCGGCATCAACAAAGTCAAGTCCTCGAGTCTCAACCTCGCGATCAACGAAAGCACCAACGGCACCAGCTAGGAACTCCTTGGCCTTGGCGTGGCTGTCTGGCTCTCCTGCAAACTGTCAGTGACATACCGTGTTGACCGTGTCTTTGTTCAACTCACCATTGCGAGCACTGTGCTCCTCGTAGGCCTTGGCAGCCTCGAAGGCAGCGGCGCCGCCGAGAAGTTCGTGCGACCACTTTGCCTCGTGAGGGCGCTGGGTAACCTCCTCGTAGGCCTGGGCGGGGTGAGAGTCGTCTACGGACTCGATTAGCTCAGAGCTCATGGGCAAGAATGGCGGAAGAGCTTACCGCTGAACCAACCCATGATGAATATTTGATATGATGTGATTTGTAGTTGTTGTTGGTGTGTGAATGAGATGGTAGATGTGCAGGATTGATGCACATGGAAAGCTAGCACTTTATACTTTAAAGGGTTCAAGGGTCCTCTAGACCAGGCACATGCGGTCTATACTTGGAAACACACACAGAGCGAGTAACTTTCGGCACGTTCCTAGACAAATGCCCCATCTACGAAACCATGCATAGCTAACGTCGATCGACTGGGGCACATCGGATCTCACGGCACTGTCTGCCGTGGCTCGGATAAGCGGCGCACATGGAATACGTAATGGCGAGGGCTGACGCTCCAACTCCACCAGAGCGTGACGATCTGTTGGTGCAATAGTGGTTTCATTGTGAGGGAGGCTGCCGTCTTTGCCGTGTGGCCTTGGTTGTGGTTGGCATGTCAGCGAGGTGCATGTTGCATAACGAGCTAATAGCTAGCTACTGCAGCTGGTTTCAGACGCGGCGGGGGAGGTTTCCACTTCAGCTGTGGTCGACTCGGGTGGAATCATGGAATGGTCGTCACCATGGAGCTGTCTGTCCTTGGACAATGGGTTGAATGGCTATGTCTTGGCTGCCAGGCAACCACGTACATGAGCAACAGTCACCATGGATTGGCATTTGCTGAGCAGCAATTGGGCTCGAGGCTGGCAGTGAACCCCTCTACAGCTCCCCTGCCGTCTGCGAAGCTCTGGTGGGTCTCCAGATAGATCGACACAGCGGTCTGGCCCGATCTAGACGCGTCGCCGACTAGGTCATTGGCGTTGCTAGGCGGTCTGGGGGCGTCCAGTGATGGCGCGGCGCATGCTTTTGAGTTGGATGATGCATAACTCTGTAAAACGCCATCATCCGGTGGGGAGACCCTGCCATTGAGCAGCCTGTGCCGCTCTTGTTATGACCCCGCGCAGCCACGGCCAGTAGGTGGTGTCAATCCACTGTCGCAGCAGCTGCAGAGACGCGATGATCTGGTAGATGCCAAATATGTCGCCCGTCGACCCAAGCGATGTCTCTGACCAAACTACAATCCGAGAGTCTTGACGACTCGCTGCGATAAAGTTCCACGTATTTCCCTGAACGATCAGTCCAGGGAGAAACCCGAGGTCGTCCACCGAGGGGAGCTTTTCTCCTTCATTCACGGGGATCGCTGCGCCAGCATCTACAAGTCGCTGTAGAAGGGTCAAATGGGCCGTCAGAAACGTCGCGACTTGGAGATTGGCCGTGTCCAAGCCCTCGCCGGGACGCTTAGTCTCGATGGAGATGGCAATGGGATTGCTCAACAACGACAAGTCGTCAGTGGGGTTGATTGACAGCAGCGGAAGCCGAGCACGAACGGTGTCGACCATGTCAGCAATGTTTGTATCGACGGGGTCGTAGTGGGGATCGACGTATACGCAGAAATCGATCTTTTTGTCGGGCGCGAAGCGGATGCGGTAATCTGGGACAATGGAGGCCGTTGAGCTGTGGACGTGTTAGAAGCTACATGGAGATGAGACGAGGTACACGCACCAGTTGGTCACGTTGACCAGTCGCTGGAAGGCACTCTTTATTCGGGGCCGAAGTGCAAGGCAAAGCAACGGAAAGTGAACCTCGTTGTTCCACGCTGCCTCGGAACGGCCCATGCGGAGACAATCAGCAGCGCATTCGAGTATGTAGAGGACATCGTCGGGGCTGGGAGTCGGGCCCAGTGCATCGCGGCGTGTCGAGCAACTGAAGTCCCTGTCTTCGTATATAGCAGCCATGTCAGGGTGGAATGCCCGCGCAGCTGCTTCGTCGGGTATACCCGCCAGGCCATTGACGCCCAGTACTCCCCTTCCACGGCCGAACTGTAGCAATTTCGTGCGTATTTCTGCCAATGCTGGAGGCAGTCCCGAGGGATCTGACATGGCGCGGGTCTCGACAGCCCGGTTGGACAGAGCCATGGCGGCCAATTGCTTCCGCGGCGATGATGCCCCAGAGCGACCGCTTGTAGCTGAGGACACGGACGAGGTGTCGCTGGGGAGATGCACACGCCGCAGCGGCTTTGGAGTCTCTTGTTCGCCCGCATCATCCTCGTCGTAGGTATCGTTCGTCGGGCTGGCTACAGCGCCCTGGGCTGTCTTTCGTTTCTTGGCTGGAGCCATTTCGGCGGCTTTGGAGGACGCGGGGGAATCGGGAGGCGGAGTCGGATGCGTCAATAAGCGAACAGCAGGTTTCGATAGGGCAGTTGAAATATGATCAAGGCAATCATCGCTTGTCGAGCTGTGACTGCGTTGGCGCTTTCGGTTCTTGGATTGAATCGCTGGATTGGCCTGCTGAAGGGATTCTGGGTCGTCGTCGACGTTTCGTAGCCACGAGAGGATATCTGCAGTCATTTCCATAGATTCGAGCTGCTTCAAAGAGTCAAAGTAGCGTTGATAACTCCCGGCATTGACATTCTGGGCGCTTGGGATGATGTCGTTGGGTTTTGCAAGTCTCATGACCATTTTCCCATGGAATAAGAACGGGCATGTTGACTGGGCAACAGCCCCACTCTATCGCCGTCTGCTGCTTACCCTGGAGCAGAACAGCAAGATTGGTAGATCTCACGGGCGCATTCTGGATGAGCGGCAGTAAGGTGTGAAGTTATTGCAAATGGAATTTAAACAGGGAAACACGTTGCAATCTGAAAATGGTGCTTAAGGCCTTTTGTCGTCTTTTCGTGAGATTCAATGTCGCCGTGTTTGTCATCCCCGTCAAGCGGATTCCCAAAGGATAGAAAGGACTTTAGCGTTACTTTTCTATCGATACGGAAACGTGATAGCGAAAAGCAAATGTATGTATCTAAATACGCTATGAAGGGAGAGGAAAGATACTGGGTTAGTATGCAATCTGGCCGCGATGGGCGTATTCAATGGATTGAATGGTGTTTGTCATAGGGTAAACAAGCCAAGAGCCTTGAGGTGTCAAGCTGGAATGCAGTTGCTTTTTGTATGCCTGGAATTCTCTGATCTTAGGGCTCAGACGCGATGTTCTCATAGTGAAAGGTCGAGTAGAAGAGTAAACGGGCAAAATGCTTCCAGCCACTTGGTGACGATAGTCCCTCTGCACATCGTACATCGAGGGCTCCATGACGTAGCAGTTTTAGCCCCATTGCTAGTGCCACGTAAGCTATACGATCTTCACGTCTTTGCGGAGTGGTTGGTATTATGTCGAACGATATTGTCCATACCAATAGAACATATCGAAATTATTTTTAAGTGAAGACAAGCCTCCCATTAGCTGCGTAAACTGTTAACTCAAAACGTCAATGGAGGCTTGGAGAATAGCCAGGGATTCCGTTGTCCACTCAACAGCCCCCAAAGTCAAACCACCCTGCTTCCGTTACACTGCATGAAACCCCTGTCGACCCTTCCTGTCTCACCTTCGAGGAGGCCAGTAACGACTCATCATGAGGCTGACGACACTCGCAAGCTGGGCATTCGCTGTACTATCGAGTATCACTTCAGCCCAAGCAGATCAAATTAAAACAATATGCAATAATCAGACATTTGGCGAGATCAGTGATTCGCTCTCATGTCAGTTCAACCGCAACTAACAAAGTCCATCCACTGACCATTGCAGATTATCCCAATGCATGGAACAAAAAGAGCCACAAGAGCGGCTTCGTATGTCTCAGGGTAGACAACAGCACACCTGCATTCGACGCGACATGGAACTGGGACAAGAACATCCAGGATGTACACTCCTTTCCCTACGTGCGCTTCAACCACAAAGACCTCCCCATGCGCCTCAGCAGCCTCAAGTCCATCCGCCTTTCCACAGATTGGATATACACGCCCGGCAGTCCCAGCGAACCGCCACGACACTTTAGCAGTGCGACGTGGGCGACAAACAAGGCTGAGCTGGAGAGTCAAGGAGTCCAGGCCAACGCCGCGTGGGACTTTTTTCTCGACGATGATCGGAATAAAACTCTTTATCCTCAAGTTGCGGCCGTTGAGTTCATGGTATGGCTGGGACGGGTGGGGGAT
>JAALXI010000018.1:0-15743 GCA_012977755.1 Fusarium nurragi
CCCCCCTCCCTTTCCCACTTTGAACATGTAATGAGATCTTTATTTCTCCATCGCCCGTCAATCATATACCACAGTCCAAGTCTTACAATGGACCTGTGAGTCCGCTAGCATCGCCAAGCTGGAAACCCTCTCCCACATTCGCGATCGGCCCATCACGCCAGAGTACCCGCACGCCTCGGCCGAGACGAACTGATCCCAGTAAACGTCGAGTAACAAGTACTGGGTTGGACCAACAGTTAAAGGACTCGGCAAGAGGAATCGACATTAGTGTGAGGCGACTTTGAATCTAGTGAGGTGATACAGCACCGTAACCGGGTTACAGGGAGGAATATTCAATTGCTGTCCAAACTCCTTTTCTTCAACTCTTTACCAGCGCTGAATCGCACTCTCCTTTCATATGCGTCTACCGCCATAGTCAGAGCTTGCTCGGCCTCTATTTGAAACCTACACTGGCACTGGCACTGCCACTGGCACTCACTGACATTGCCATCCTTGTCCTTGTCTCGCATCTTCAACGTTGCACATCGATCACAACGCTCTCCGCTCATGCAACTCCTCAACTACACCTTCTCACGACTTCACGCAAGTACCAAAAACCAAAGCACGTACATTAACCAGAGTATCGACGGCAGCCCCCCAACTCATTAGCCATCATGAGCGCCGACAACGCTGGTGTTCGCTTCTGGCGCAAACAGAAGTTGGGGTCTCGCGACTTGACCCTTCGGGAAAATAGAGAAACAGGCGAAGGCGAAGGAGGTGCTGGAGAGGATGACAGCATTCGCCAAGGAGCGTCAACCGAGTACCGCACATACAAACGACGTTGGTTTGGTCTCGCCCAGCTTACGCTGATGAATATCATTGTGTCGTGGGATGTGAGATTAAAGTTCCAGCAACCGGCCGAATCAAGATGTATATGCTGACAAGAAAATGACAGTGGATGACCTTTGCGCCGGTCGCCTCACACGCTGCTGAGTATTATGATGTGCGCGAATCAACCATCAACTGGATCAGCACTGCATTCTTCCTTGCGTTTGTGTTTGTCTTTCCCATCAGCATTGCCATCCTCCACAGAGGCCCGAAGCTGGCCTTTATGACAGCTGCTGTTCTCATGCTCATTGGCAATTGGATTCGATATGCTGGTTCTACCAAGGCTAGCGGTGGAAACATCGCCTGTGCCATGGCAGGAGAGATTGTCATTGGCTTCGCCCAACCCTTTATTCTTGCAGCACCAACTCGATACTCGGATATGTGGTTCACCAGCCGTGGCCGTGTTGCCGCCACAGCCTTGACGAGCCTGGCCAACCCGTTCGGTGCTGCATTCGGACAACTGATTACACCAATGATGGTCAAAACATCCGGTGATGTTTCCACCATGGTTCTGTATATCTCCATTATTGTAGGCTCCCTCACAGTTTCCGATCTGACCCAGCTAACAATTGTAGTCAACTGTCTGTGCCCTACCTGCGTTCGTCCTCCCGGCCAAACCTCCTTCACCAGTTGGTCCTGCTGCCGAGACACCTAAGCTCAGTCTCCGCGAATCTGTCGGCGTTTTGACGAGCTCTCTGGAGATCTGGCTAATCCTCATTCCGTTTGCCGTTTATGTCGGTCTTTTCAACTCTGTCTCTTCACTTCTGAACCAGATGCTCACGCCTTACGGCTTTTCCGACGATGAGGCTGGTATTGGCGGTGCTGTCCTGATTGTCGTTGGTCTTGTCGCTTCCGCCATCTCCTCTCCGATTATCGACCGCACGAAGAGCTTCCTCATAACTCTCAAGATTCTCGTCCCAGTCATTGGCGTCAGTTACCTGATCTTCACCTGGATGCCTGAGACGAGGGATATCGCCGGCCCCTATGTGGTCCTCGCCCTCTTAGGCGCCTCTTCTTTTTCGCTGGTTCCTGTCGCACTCGAGTTTCTCATCGAATTGAGCCATCCACTCAGTCCTGAAATCACCTCAACTCTGGCATGGGCTGGCGGTCAGCTCTTCGGCGCTATTTTCGTTATCGTCAGCGATGCGCTCGTTGCTGACAAAAACGCCAACCCACCAAAGAATATGAAGAATGCCCTGATCTTTGAAGCAGTTGTCGCTCTTGCGGTGGCGCCCCTTCCCTTGTGTCTGGGGCTCTTTGGTCGCAAGCATAAGACAACGCTTCGTCGCGTTCGCTCAGACCAGCAGAATCGCTCAAACACAACCATAACCACCAACCCGTGAGTGATACTGTAGCGAGATACGATAGCGAGCCGGCCTATGGCAAACCAAGCTGTTGACCATGGGAGCTCCCAATATTAATGCTGTCTCTATGACGATAATCTATACCTGTCGTTGTTGTAATATACCCATTTCCTTTTTAGTTCAACGCCGGTTGGATCTTTACATGTGATCAGATCTTATGCTGCTAGAGCCGCCCTATGCCTTTTTCACCCTGAGAATGTTCTCCCATTCAGATCGCATATCTTCCATCTTTTTCCAGCACTCGGCACCCAGCTCCTCAAACCTCATAATGTCCTCTTTGGTCACATTTACAGCTCCTTTCTTTCGTCCAACTGTCTTTTTGAAAACACCAATAGCAGTATCGGCCTCGAGCGCTGCCGCATCTTCGACCTTGCCCTCCCAGCCCCAGCCTTCGACCTCTGACTTCTTGACTTCGACCTGCATATGACGATTCGAGCTGCTGCCCCATTTGATGCGCTCAGCACCCAATTCGTCAAGCGCAGATTGTTCCTGCAGGGTGATCCACACAGGCGATTTAGCACCGGTATAGGAATCTGTGTTGTGCCAAGGCGAACCAATCCAGCGACTAAGCAACAGGGCAAGTTCATATGCCCACATAAGAAACCAAGGGACCGGGAACAGACTGCTGGCAACAATGCCCGGGTGGGTGAGATACATCCGCGGCCGGATGGGCTTTGCACGGGCCTCAGCAGGGTCATCGGGTGTGAAGAAGCGGCTGGAAGACGGCAACGCGGCAGGGAGAGTTGCGGTGAGGGAGAGGATATCAGTGACTCGTTTGGCGGACTCGTACGGACCTGTGCCATTGAAGCCCTGGAAGTCGGACATGTCTAGAGCGCTGCCGAGGGCCTCCAGACTGCTTGACCAGATAAGACGGCTTGGGGTTTCGGATTCGGATCGACGGCTGAGCAGGGGCAAGAGTTCATGGGCTAATATGTAATGACCGAAAACGCATGCTGTAAAGACCTCGCCGAGTGGTGGCTCCTCGGGCTATACCACACCACGTTAGTCAACTGAGACGCTGAGATAAAAAATATCCAGAATTGGACTGACATAGTTGTAATTAGGCTTCTCGTTCAACCGAGCTGTAGGAAGTGCGATCTTGAAATTCGGCCAAGTGACAGACTGCACTAAACCCTGTGTCAAGATAGTCACTATGGCCTTTAGCCAGTTGACCCCTGACCATCCACCATACGCAGCATTGAACACCACAGTATCCAACCTCGGGATGCGCACATTTTGGAGGTACTCGCCCTCCAGCCCCTCGGGATTGCTCACTGGTCCACGTACCAGCGCATGTGCAAAGTCGTACACCCCACGCAAGTCGCACAGGTCTAGCTGCAAGCTCAACACATGAATCCTCGCAACAGTATCCTGCCAGCTATATGAGCTTCCGACTCGAGATCGCAACGTCGTAGAAGATTGCGCAGCTTTCCGAGCATAGTCGCGGAGGGCCTTGATCGTTTGTAGAGACTTGGATTTGGATCGTGTAGTAGGGATGAGTGTGAGGTGCGACTGCAGGGATCGTGTAGCGAGGAATTCGTCGATGAGTCGCTCTCCGATACTAAGGCCGATGCCGCTTGATTTCTGTTAGCTACTGATATTTTCTAGTATAGGGATTATTGAGCGAACCTGTTAGCGCCTGTGATTAACACGAACAGCTGCTCCTGAGCCGAGACCTTGTCCCATGGGGCTACCGCGGGCGTCAATTGAGAACCCATCGGAGCAGATTTCCACTTTTTGTGAACTGTGAGCTTTGCAACGGGAGCTCGTGTCCTGCAGACTGCGAGATACGTCTGTCTATATATGGTTGGGGGCGGTGTGCAGACGTTAATGTTTGCTGCAGACTGCAACTTCCAGTACCTTAGAGTGGGAGCACCGTTCACGTGATAATTATTTGATGCTTAATTTCCACTCATGAATCGCGAACACGAATAAGAGCAGCAGCGCGCTATCGCAATGCGACATACATGAGATGCGAAAAGACGAAGGCACATCGCATCATTATTCTTTGTTCGTATTAATATTCTTTTAAACTTGTAACTATGCTTTTTATAGCGGATATCCATTCTCTCCAGCAAAGCTCCATACGATCATTTCATCATGATCCCAATAGGGATACTGTGATATCAACCCGCCATTACTCCCGAGCCTTGCTGCCGCCTTCCCGCACGGCCTCAAGGATGAGGTCTTTGGCCAGCTCGACTCCATCCTTGGTTCCAATAATCTCAATGGCTTCATCCTTGGCCTGGTCTCGAGGGACCTGGATCTTACAGTTGCTCTCCTTGCGGATAGAGTTAACCTTGGAACCGTTGGGGCCGATAACATGTCGGTAAGTTCGAGGGTCAGGGAGAACAAGATAGCCTGTAGCATCGTTCTTCTTGGCCTGCTCGAGAGCCTTGGCGATGGCATCCTTAGCCTTCTCCACATTCTCGGATGAACCACGAAGGACCCAAGGGAAGTCGCTATCATCGCCAGCATCGATCTGAACAACCTTCCATGAGTGAGCTTCAGATGTGGAATCATCATCGTCGGTGATCAGAGGCAGAGCTCCAGTGTTGGAACGGGTGGAAGAGTCAGGCTTAGGAGGTAGAGGTTGACCAGCATGGTCAACAGTCACCGAGTAGTTGTTGCGGAGCTGGCGGAAGAACTGACCACCGTTGGAGATGGAGTGGTGGAGGTTGCTGGGTACTTGGATTGTCTCGCCCTGTTGCTGCTGGACAAGTCCCTGGATGTGCTCCTTCGCCTTAGCCACATTCTCAGGTCGACCAGTCAGCTTGACACCAGTCTTGCCATCGCCTTGACGGGGAACGTCAATAGAGACACCGAGCTTGGACTCGAGCTGGCGCTTGGTGTCACCACCACGGCCAATGAGAGAGCGGTGGTTCTCGATGGGAACATCCACAACCTCAGTGACCTGGTTCTCACGCTCACCAACAATCTCCTGAATACGCTGGACGATCTTGTCTACGACCTCAGTACGGCCCTCAATCTTGATGGTGTTTCCATCAGCCTCCTGCTTGGGGAACTGAATGGTGCGGGCAAGCTCTCGTCTGTCGTCAGAGCCACCAGCCTTAACAACAATATCACGGAGGTTAGAACCTGTTCAGGAGTTAGTCAATGTGCATCTAAACAAGTGTGATGAAACTTACCACCAGCTCCGATAAGGGCCTTGTGGTACTTCTTGTCAACATCGAGAGTTCGAACAACGGTGTCGTCAAAGACAGCTCGCTTCTCTTCAAGAACCTTCTTGGCCTTGGCAACCTGCGAAGCTGTGCCCTTGATCTGGATCTCAACAATGTCAGTGTCCCTATCTTGGGGCACATCAATTCTAGCACCAGTAGCCTGGCGGAGCTCGTCAAGAGCAGCACCACCCTGACCAATGAGAGATCCGACCTGCTTCTGCTGGACAGGAACGGTAGCAGTGGCCGAGTGCTCCTCAAGGTACTTGTGGAGGGAGTAAATCTCATCCCGAGCCTCATCAGCGCCCTTCTTGGGACCTCGGATGATGACCTCGTCAGCGGGCTGCTGTCGGCGAGGTTTGGCAGCTTCCTCGGCGTCGGCATTAGGCTGCTCGTCATCTGCAGCCTTAGCAGATCGGGGGAAGAAAATATGGACCTTGTATCGAGTTTGCAGGCGGTTGATCTGGCTTCCCTGAGCCCCAATCAATTCCCTATGATACTTGGGGTCAATCTTGAGAGTGTGAGTTGTCTCATCAGCCAATGAGCGGGCAAGACTCTGGATATGGGATCGAGCAGTCTCGGCCTTAGCCTTGGGTCCCTTGAGCTCAACCTGACCATCCTGAACCTGGATCTCGACATCGAAGCGGTCTCGGAGCTCTCGAATGTTGCTACCACCCTTACCAATCAGGTGATTGGCAAACTTCTGGGGGAAGTCGAAAGACAAGGTGAATCCGCGCTCCTTCTCATCCTCCTTCTCCTGCTCAACAAAGGCGTTGGCCTTGGCAGCAAGAGACTCAACGGCAGAGGCCGGGCCTCGAAGAGTGATGTTGGTTCCGACCTTGGTGACCCGGACAGGGATTTGATCAGCCTTTCGGCTTTCCTGCTCCTTCTTGATGAATCGTCGAAGACGTTCGTGGAACTTGGCAGGGACATCAAGAGTGACACTGGTGATAGCTTCCTGCTTGTTGATCAGGTCAAGAATGTGCTTCTGAGCATCCTCGAGTCCTTGCTTGAAAACTCGGACCTCAGCATCTGACGGCTTTGTGCGAGGTAACTGGTAAGGACCATCGGTGGGCTCAGGACCCTCGAAGACCAGGAGAACAGGAACGTTGCCCTCTGAGGCCTCAGGAACAATCACCTGGACACCGTAGTTCTGCTTCACCTGGGGAGTGATGTTGTTGCGAAGGTGCTGGTGGAAGAAAGGATCAATGGGAACAGCGCTCATGCGAGAAGGAGGCTGGGCATTGATGATACCAGTGATCTCCGATTGAGCACGGATAGCGTTCTTACCCTCACGAGAGTAGAGTTCCCAAGGAAGAGCACCCCCCTCTGAGAAAGGGGTGTTGATGTGGGTGTTGTAAAGCTTCTCGAGGCGCTCAATTTCCTTGCGCTGGCGGAGGTACCGGGTCACGTTGCCAGCATGCGCGGCAGCGCCACCAGGGGCGTTGCGGTGGAATCGGGCAATGTCCAGGTTAGACATCTGCATACCCATGGCCAGATCCATAGCCTTCTCCAGACCAGTAGCGACCTGATCAGCAGGGCCAACGACAGTGATCGTGTCATCGTCCTCATCGGTGGGGAGCAGAATGGAACAGCCGGTATCAGCGAAGAATTGCTCTGCAGGGACACCTCGATCGCCAACGATGAACTGGTGACGGCCGCGCTGGATAGACAGCTGCTCGGCAGCAAGCTGCTTATGGAGCTCAGCGACTTGACGCTCAATCTCGGCACGAACCTTCTGAACAGCGGCGCGGTCACCAGCAAGCTGGATGTGGCTCTCATCATTGCCGGCAGGGGTAAAGATAGGCCGCTGACCAGGGTTGGTAGTGACAGGAACTGGGCCAGCAGAGTAGGCCTGCAGAGGAGGAACCCGCATCTGAATGCCGTTGCTCTCTTCCAGAGCTTGGGCCAGGGCATTATCGCGGCCGGCAATGAAAGGGTAGAAAGCGGCAGGAATGCCACGAACCTTAGTCTGGACATTGGCAGATCGCTCGCCAGCAATCTTGAGGATCTCATCACGAGCAGAAGCAGCAGAGAGGGCATTACCCTCAATAGTAACGTCAATGGTGGCATCGTCATCCTCCTCATCGATGGGGTTGCTGTCGTCGACCTTGGGGAGCTGGATCTTGGCACCAGTCTTCTCCTGGAGGGCCTTGATCATAGAACCTCCCTTACCGATAATGTGAGCACGGGTCGACTGGGGAATGGGAACTTTGATGGCAGTCTGAAAGATGTTAGTCTGATTCACAGAACAGAGACAGGCAGACTTACTCGAGTACCGATCTGAGCAACCAAGTCCTTGAGCGCCTGTTGAGCGACATCCTGAGGACCAGTAGCATCAAACTTGTAGCGGCCGTTGGTGGAGGTGGCCATCGAGACGGTGGCACGAGACTTGCGGTTGATATCCTTGATGATATCAGGAATGGGTCTCTTCAACTGACCACGAGGCAGAATGTACTGGGGGTCCAGGGTAACAGTCTCGACATTGCGGCCAGGAATAAACATAGATGGCTTGTTGGGAGTAGCAGCTCCAGAGACAGGAGTAGACGAACGAGAGCCACCGTTGGAGGCGGCGCCGTTGGCGGTCTTGGCTCCCCAGATGGGGGCCACGTTAGCAGCCTTTCCCTTGGGGGCACCAAGCTCAGGGAACAACTCATGCGATTGAGTATCGAGAGCCTTGGAAGTAGGCTGCTTGGGAGCTACCTTGGGAGCCGGAGCTTCGGCAGAGCTAGAGGCCTCGGCAGGAGCACGAATGGGGAGATCCTCGTCAGGTGCATCCTCGACGGTGACATGGTGAGGAGCCTCAGCGTGCTTCTGCATAAGCTTCTGAGCAGCAGAGAGCTCGGAGGTGGGAGCTTCGGAAGCCATTGCGAGCGTCGTTTATTGATTCGAACGTACGGTGAAGCTAGAGTCGGCAGGGGTGGTAGATGTACTGATGGCAAATATCAGTAAGGGATTGATCGGGAATAGACAGTAAACAAGATGCAAGAGCTGCACGCACTCAATACATACTGATTCTAATTGGCTACGGGAGCAATGAAGCTTGCGGCCAGGTAAAGATGCTGGAAAATTGTAGGTTCGACTGAGGAGGGATGATCAGATGTATAGCGAGTCTTGTCTCTAGAACATTGTGCAAGAGACAGCAGACAATGAAAACCGGTAACCAGAAGGGAGAACCAGAGCTGTGCTAGAGACCGAAGACCGAAAAGACGGCGGACTCAAAGAAGATGATTGAGGGTTGAAGATGGTGTTTGTCGTGGACAAGTTGAGGGTGAGGTGGAAGTTTCTCCAGATGGCGACCTCTCCCCACGAAGTACAGTCCAGTAGGCCACCTTTCCTTGCTGCAGGGGTCTAGATCTTTGAGACCAGACTCAAGAGACACACCTAGAATTTACGCGAAGCTTGTCCGAGGCAGCCGGCGCTAGTCCTCTTATAGAAGACCAAGCTAAAAAGGGGAAGTGGGGTTGGAAAATCTCGGGGTTGTACATGTGACGGTGATGGGTTTGTTGGGAATATCTTCGAGTGTTTGTCGACAAATTTCCAAACGTGTTCAGTTCTTGTTTGAGTTCTCAGCCATCTTTTACCCAATTGGGAATGCCACTTTCAGCATTAGCAAAGGTTCAAGCCATGTTTGCCTGTCACAGTGGTAAACTTCAAGCCGAACTTTTCAATTGGCCTGGCGCTCTCAACTTCAGTAGCCATAACATGTATCAAATGGGTTCTAAACTTCGTATCATAAGTCGTCGATTCACTTTTGGATTTCATGATATTATGGACTGATGGGATGTTCAGTCGTCTGATTGGTCGTGTATGCTCAATTTATGCTGCTAAAAGGCCTGGTCTCCATACCGAAGTCTGTAAAGGTTATCGTGAGGAGAAAACACTTCAGTCAACCTGCGACAAACACACTTGCATGTGTCAGTTAAAGATCGATCTTGTGAGTTTGGCCTCGGCGGTCCATAAGGCTTTTTTGTAGTAAGTGGCATTGGCATCACACCTACTCCGGGCGCCAGGGCGATGTATCATACAAACTGTACCTGGATCCTAGGATTGTATTAGCCATAAGAGCTAGTCTTATTGGTATCAGGTCAATACTCTGTCCACCTTGTTGTTAACCAGTTTGAATATTATACCGCCATATTATGCCGTCCACACCATTAAGGAGAATGCTTAAAACCCGCCTATAGTGAGGAAATGGGTTGCGATAAAACTCTCATGCCACATGTTACCGAGTTTGATGCGGGTACTGCGTGCCTTTTGATGCATTGCCAGCTACTGCAGGTACTGACTGGAGATGGCACACCCTGTCCTCTTGAGGCATAGTGGTGTGGCCACGATTGAGTCTATTTACCAGGATTCCATTCAACACCCGCATCACACGAGTTTGGTGATGTGGCAGCCGGACAAGCCAGAAGAATATCTACATGCCCCCAATCGCATAGACATACATAGCGAGCAGTTTTGGTTACCTAAGTGTTGTTATACGCTTGTTTAAAAATGCAGTATGACGAGAAACACTTGTCCTGGTCCAAACACAATGTTGACTTTGATCTTTTAGTCCAAAGCCAATTTCTTCTCAAATAACTTTACTCCAAGCTCTGATGCTCATGCTTGTCTGTGCAACGGTATGAGCTAGCTACTTTCATGAAGTTACCCGTTTTAGGCCAGTATTTATGGTTGCTATTGCATTGAATTCCGGGAACCTCTCGGGTATGAACTTGATAAGGCTGATATTCCATCATTGACAGCTGGGCGCATCAAATACGCACGAACACGTGTGCAAGGGGCAACAAAGCCAAGTGAGAGGATCCGCAGGCGTTCGTATCGACTGACGAGCTATGCGCTGTACTTGTATCTGGCAGCAGGAGGGCATTCTTGCGATCAGTGCTGACTATTGAATGAGCTGTACGACAACCAAGGCGGTTATGTTATCAAGTAAGGGTATCCTGTTGTGAGAAGCGGACAAACGGCTCCTGGCCCGGATCGTCCAGAACATGAACAATGCCACCTTATTGCAAGGTCGATCCCTGGTATTCTATGCAGTCAACAACATCAGCTAACCAGAGAAACTGAAGGGACGAGGATTCCCATTTGTGGTGTCGCGATGTAAGGGATGACTTTGACCCTTTTTCATGGCCTGCAGTGCTGTTGAACCATTACTTTTTCGTCTGGTATTTAACATCGAGATTGATTCAAGGACGGCGATAGTTGGATGGTGAGCAGGCTTCGACTCTGAAACATAGCCAACTGCCCCAAACGTGTGCCTTGCTTTCAGCGACCTGCGTGTCAGCTCAGCCATGTCTCGGTTTGACACAACTAGTCATCTTCTATCAGGGCCAATTAAAGGAATCAATGTCTCATTGCAATACTGGGGAAGACAAGTGAAGAGTGGTGGAGCCCAAGGTCTATGCCTAGCTCGCATGGTGGTCTCTGTGGCTTGCGTCGAGGAAGCCATCAGAAGAAAGGTGAAGATATGGCGGTAGTTTCTCATGTGAGAAGTGGTAGTGGAGCTAAATACCTTATTCCAATGTTGGCTGTCAGATCCAAGTTCACTTCGTCTTTTCATGCATGGAATGGGGTAAGTCGCCATGGGAGAAATCGAGGAAACAACCTGGCAATTGTAAGCACCATCTACAAGGAAGCGTCATGAATGGTTGATGAAGGGATACAATCAAGGCGTTGCCCCATCACGACCAAGCTGTAACACCCAAGCTCCTGGGCGCATTATTGCGGTTTCTGGTTGAGGCCCCGCACCCAACTTCTCACTCATGTCAGGTGTTGAAGTGTACAGAGTATCCAGACAGCCAGAGAAGTTTCCCACGAGTAAATGAATAAATGCAAGAATGATGTCCAGTCACGGTCTGCCTAGTTATTAGCCACAGGTACAGGTACAGGTACAGGTACAGCACATCGCCAATGCTTGACTTCCACAAGATTTCTGCAGAGTTCCCGGTAATCTCCACCAGCCACGAGCATCCGACCCACGAGAACGGGGGCCAGTTGAGCTTGTGCCTGTGCTAGTCTGAGCTCGGGGGAAACAATTGCTTGAGATTGGCCAAGGACCGGGTGGGCTTGCCAAACTTTGATCTCTCTAGCTTCTGCTTGATTCTGTGAATCTTCCCGCCCGGCTTTTGAGAAGAGAGACCCCACTCACACTTGATCGTGATGAGCTTGCGACTGAACAGCAATCGATATATGTGACTGGTCACCAGCCAAGATGATTGATTCTCTGAGCCACGATGCTTTTTATGGTGAAGCGAAGACGCCATGAAAATATGGCTGGTATCAAACTGCCTGACATGAGGTACAGACACGAATCAAATCTCTCTCAAAGTGACTCTGAGAGATACGGATGCTGGCTGCTTTCCTCCGATAATGTTTTGCTACGCGCTTGGCCTTAATCGTGGTCTAGTACCACACACCCTTGTTCTCTCACGCTCTTTTGCAGGCGAGTCATTTGAAGTGAGACTCCGGTGGTCAATTACGGTGCTTATCCGAGTTGCAAAGCTTTGGAGACGTGATGTACAGTTGAGTTTTCTAGCGGGAATACGTGCAACGGTTAGCGTACCAATAACGGTCCCAGCTCAAAGTGCTAACAGCTGTAGGTACAGGTACTGTATCCGTACATGTGTATGGATTCAAGATATGTTATTCAACTGACAACTGATATGGTTCAATTGGAAACAGCTGGGTTGAATCTGTAACTAATATCACATCCGCTCTAACGTCCTCCCTTCTGCAGCCATCATGTGTCAGTTTTGAAGCTCCTTAGCTAGTCCAAAGGACAAAACAAGGTGGCATTAGCCTTCCCTTACAAACAATTTACAACCGGCCATTCACTCCGCCTCGTCATTCAAGCTCCCCATTTAGTTTCGATCACAGCACAATGTTGAATGAGGAGGCGCTCAGGGGAAACCAGATGCAGTGATACCATCCGCGATCCCTCCAACCATGCCGCCGGTCCAACCACCAAGTGCTGGCAGGAAGCTTTCACACTGTCGAGTCGCGCCAACGGCCCGAGGGACAAGAGATGGCGTTGCAGCGACAGTGGGGGACGTTGGCATGGGCTTGGAAAAGGGACAGGCGGGAGCTGGGTACCAGCGCCGCAGCGTTAGCCAAGGCCAAGGAGCCAAGGAGCCAAGGTACCTCTGCATTCAGTGGCCTGCCCCGCAGATCGCAAGTACCTTAACTCAATGCGCTGGGGGTCCAGGGTCCAAGCCATTTCCCCGGTACCTTGCCTATCTCAAGCCCAAATGGATGCATTACGACAGCGGCATATGTGCGTTTTTCAAGGGGCTTTGGGGGGAACAATCATTTATTTCAGGTAAAGGGAGAGTGAATAGAGAGAGGCCTTGTCGAACAATTGTTTCCTGGTGGTTAGCGTTTGCATTCTGCCGGCGCTCAGACACCCACCCACCCACGTTGAACCCTTCATTTTGAAGCATGGGCCTCTATCATGGTTGTCTTGTTTCTAAACAGCCTCGCTAATCAAGACCCCAATTCCAGTCGTAAAGCAATTCATCATTGAAAAGATCCGTTCTTTGCAGGCTTTTTGCAACCGCATCACCCCCGCAAGGCTCCTGAATATACCGTCAGCATCACGGCAGAAGGGCTCGGAAACATTGACAGCCCAGCTTAGCACTGCGAAGCACTGCGCCGTGAGCTATCGGCCAGTGAGTGAGTGTGCACCGTCGACCGTTGTATCAGGATTCTAGGGATCCAAGGGTCTCCATGCTACAGTGCAATATCTTATCCACTCACTCATAATCCTCATTCCAGGGCAGTCCATCTAATTATCTCTCATTCTCACCCTTTCTTGTCTGTTGTTCCCCTTCAGATTTATTTGACTTGACTTGGCTTGACCTGGCTCTATTTCAAGAGTACAACACAGTGTGCGTGTTACTTTGCTCTCCTGCTGTTTTTATGCTTCCTTTCTCTTGTCTCGCTCTCCCAGTCTTCCACCCCCAGAACTTGATTTCCCCAACCCACTTATCTATCCCCCAGCAGCCCAGCTTACCCTTTTTCTTATGAAGTCACCAGGCAGGTTTCCCAGAACGAAAAGCAAAGCTGCTGCAGCGCGAAACAAAGACGAAGCTGGGCAAAGCAAGTAATCCAATTCCAACTTGCAGGACCGCCATCACCAATTCAGCATCGCCACCCGAAGCGAAAGAACCAAACACCAAGTGCCTTACAAAACAGCACAGCACAGCACAGCACAGCACGCAACACAACACACACACCCACACCATCCCCGCGTTGTGTTGTGTCCCTAGTCCGTCAACTCCCTATTCCTATTGTTCGACTTCGTTGGTTCTCCTTGATATTCCTTCTGAGAGCTAGTCTAGAGGGCCTCTACAGTGAGCCAAACCTGCACGCGCCGCGCATTGCATCGCATCGCAGCGCATCTCCTCTGGTTTTCCCCTTCCCTCTTCCTGTTCCTTGCACACACACCCTGCTTTTGTTTCTGTTTCTGTCTGGTCCTCCCTCCACCTGCTTGACCCATCCATTAAAAAAAAAATCAGTACCTAACAGCAGTATCCGTACCTTAGCCCGAGTCGTCCCCAAGGCCTTTTTTTTTTTTAGCCCCAAGGACCCCCCCCCAACTCGTCACTCACCCAGACTGCTCCTGCTCCCGCTGGATCATGGACGGCCCCGGATATACCTCTGCGTCGTCTACGTCTGCCCATACCGCAACTTCACATCGTCGCAAACTTATCAAGAAACATCCCACATACGCCTCCGCTCGCTCCTCGTCTGGCTTCGATGGTGGTGCCTTCGACGCCCAGTCTATCGAGAGCAAACGCAGTTCCCAGAGCCTAAGACGAGCCCCCAGCGCTCCCCCAACCCGCTCCAACCCCGCGACCGTGGCCGACTGGCAAGACTCTGATCGATCTCGTCCTCAATTATCCGCCAACAACACCCTTAGACCCGTTCCATCGCCCATCTCGCCTCAAGGCAACTTTATCCCCGCTAATCATTGGGCTCCCGTCCCTCGTCACTCCGACCGTCTTTCCGATTCTCACCTTCGCCCTCTCATTAAGAACGCTGTGCAAGACGACCTAATCGGCGCTCCGTTCGACGGCGCTGCCATTCTTAACCGCATCGAATCGATAAAGATTTCTAGTCCAAAAGCTCCTGCTCCTCGTCACTTTCCACCTCAACTTGTCAAATCGCCCACCGATTCCAGGCTTGCGAGTCCTGCTCTAAGAACTTCAACAAGCTTCTCCGCGATGGACTCGTCGTTGAATGAGAAAGGCCTCGGCCCGAGGGTTACGACCGATGGTTCTTCCGCCAATCCTAAGCGATATTCTGATGATGGAAGAGACTTTAAACCTTCCGTTCTGCGCAAGAAGTCGGGATTCTCTGGTTTTATGAACAGTTTGGTCGGATCACCCAAGAAGCCCGTTATCTCTGCGCCCGAAAATCCGGTTCATGTTACCCATGTCGGCTACGACAGCTCTACAGGACAGTTCACAGTCAGTCCTCCCGTACGTTTACTTGGATGCTCGCTAACCTCTTCTAGGGTTTGCCCAAAGAATGGCAACGGCTTATCAACGAAAGCGGAATTCCTGAAAAGGAAAGACGAGAGAATCCGCAAACCATGGTTGATATTTTGCAGTTCTACAAGGAGACCACGGAAAGACCCCCAGAGGATCAGGTCCTTGAGAAATTCCACCATGCTGGCCAGTATGCTGCCTTTTCGGCAGCTGGAGCATCACCGGGCATGTACCCGTCAAACTATATGGGTATGTCACCAAATAATATTTCACCTACGAACGCCAGGTTTCCAACTGTCAATAATGAAGGAAGTTTTGAGAATCCCCGAGCACCACCGCCTGTTCCCCGAGGCCAGGTTGGTAAGGACCTGATGCCCAGCCGCCCGGCCCCGAAGCCGCCCGTCAGCATGGGCAATCGACATATGCCTCAAGGCGCATACACAACCAAAGACTCTGGCATCGGTATGTCACAGTCCGGCGACGAGTCTTACGGTATGACCAAGGATGCTGGTCCTATGCTCCCCGAAGAGCACCGGTCGAGGTCTAATTCACGCGTGGCTGTACCAACGTACGCTCCTACTGCCCCGCAGCCCAATCCGCAACTCGCCCAAGCGCAGGCCGCCGCCTATCAACAACAGCTCATGCAACAACAGCAGGAGCAAGCTATGGCCCAGGCTCAAGCCGCCATGTCTGGCGGAATTGGCCGTGCGCCTAGCAAGAGAACCCCTCATCACCCGAACCCGAACGTGCAGCCCGCTGCTGGATATGGAAGTGCCCCTGGGGCCAACGGTATGCACAATGCCCCTCGCCAGCAGGCTCCTGGGGCAGCTGTACCA
>JAALXI010000019.1:0-163553 GCA_012977755.1 Fusarium nurragi
GGGGGGGGGGGGGGGCGCGGGAGTCGAGTATGAGAACGGGAGGGCCGAGGGGCTTAAGAGAGGTGTTAAGTCGAATATGTTCCGGGTGATATAAGCTCGAACTCGAGGAGGGCTTTGATTATGCAGGATGTTGCGATGGGCTTTGTGGATGGTTTAAAGCAGATGGGAATGGCAGTTCATGATAACGGGAAATTGACCTCACTGATATCCGTGGTCAGGAAAAGCACCAATTTCAAGGGTCCTTTAAGAAGTCGTATCGGTATCGATGTTATTCGAAGCATAATAATATCGCAAGTGTTGTTCTATCCCTTCGCTAGGTGCTTTGGAGATTATCGCTACGGAATATTCATTATCAATCTTGGTAACAAATACTGCACGAGGGATCGGTCGTGACTCATGAACCCTGTGCAGGGAAAGACTCCTGAAGCAACTTCGTCAAAGCATCTATATCCTCTTTGAAGCTTTAGCTATCAAATTGGACGCGAGTGCATCTGAGGTTTAGCTTTCATTCGTAGGCACTTGGCGAGGTAACTGGGTCTGATCGAGAGTCTTACAGAGTGTGCTTTCGGTAAAAGACAAGGGCTTAGCGTCTAGCCGATTTCCAGACGGAATATCCGATGAATCCTTCGGCGTGTGCAGGTGACAAGGCAAGGTGCTTTACTAGACTTTGATTCGTCGGATGAAACGGTACCCTGTGAAATTCAATTTCCCGGTCCGTTCACCAGCCCATGATGTTCCTTTCGGCTGAGTGAACTCAGGGGTCTTTATACTAGCCAGGTCCGAGCGTTTGTGTACTTAAATCTGCATTATGCGCTCTCGGCAGATCGTCTATCGTATCTTACTACCCAGCTTCTCATCATGACCCGTCTTTCCAACGCGCTTGTGCTCCTTGGCGTTGCTGCCAGTCTTGTTGCTGGCCAGCAATATGATCAGGACAAACAGAATAAGGATGCGACTTGCAATGTGAGTTGTGCACCATCGACTTCCTTGTTCCGGCTAACAGACTATTGCTCTAGAACGGCTGCTTCTTTGATTACTTTACCAACAAATGCAACTCGGACAACCCAGCTTGCGTCTGCACGCTGAAGGACATGCGAGAGAAGTTCCTCTGCTGTATAGCAAAGAAGTGCGACGCCAACGTCCTCCCTGGTGAGTCTGTCCCATCAATCTACCGCGGACTTATAGCTAATGCGCGGCTCAGAGCAAATTGAAAGATCCTCAAGCAATTGCGACGCCTACAACCTCCCCTTCAAATTTGATCCCGAGGCTGCCTGTGGCATCAAACTGCCCGTCTCCTCGGACACTGTGTCTGTTGCTGTAACCACTACAGAAGCCTCTACGGCTACCCATGCCAAGTCTCACTCTGCATCTACCACGGCTACGGATAAGGCTTCGGCCACTGAGATTTCAGCGGCTTCGAAAACTACTTCTGCTGAAGCGGAAGCGAACAGCGCAGAGAACAGTGCCCCAAGAGTGAAGGCTGTATGGGGTAGTGTGATTCTTCCCGTTCTTTTCGGTATATTCGCTTGATACCATTGTAATATCTTTGGAGAGGGAGAGCCAGTGTAGTATTGAGGTTACATCAATATTTAATATCGACCCTAATGATATGTAGATCCTTAAAATTTGGTCTTGATCTCTTTAAATACCACACCATAAGCTTAATAGTGGCGGAAAGCACCAATACCAATCAATACGTGTGTCCTTCTGCTACCTTTCCACTTACAGCATCTCATGGATGTGTCTTTGATATCATTGGGTCAACCAAGAAAGAGAGTATAAAACATGGCTACAAAGTATGTAAACAATCCTGCAGTCCCTCCAGCTTCGAGAAAGATCAACATCGGCATATGTTACCCCATTAACCTGGAAAATCAATCCTCAAAACACTACTCTTACTCGAGACCTCGCAAAGCCGCCCACTCGTGCTCAATCATTCCATACTCCACCATATCATACCACTTGCGGTCATGCCAAATCGCTTCCCTACTCCGTCCCTCCTCCACAAACCCCAACCTCTTATACAAATGCTGCGCACGCGCATTGAATCCAAAAGTTTGAATCCCAACACGATGTAAACCTCCGTGGCGGAAAGCCCAATCGAGCATCCAATTGATACTCTCCCCGCCATAGCCTTTGTTCTGGTAAGCTTCCGCGATCATGATGCCTATCCCAGCATTCCGGTGATGTTCCCGTCTGCCGCCGCGGCCAAGGATGATGAAGCCTATGGGCACTGGCTCTGAGTTGTCGATATCGTACTCTTTGGCTTCGGCGGGGGACAGGGAGATCAGGATGGCTATGATGGAATCTTTCATAAAGGCGAGGAGGTCTTCGACGCTCTTCTTGTCTCGTGGTTTAAGGAGTCGAGGGTCTGCGAGAGCGGCAGCGACCGGGTCGTTGTCCAAATACTTGGAGAGGAATGCTTTGTCTTGGTCGTTGTCTTCGGGGGCGCGGTAAACGAGCCGCTCTGATCGGTAGGCATTGGCGATACGTTGTGTATCCATGATACAATATTGGACTGCGGATCGTTGATGAGACAAGAAGAAGCAAAGGAACCTTTAAATTCGACGGATGGCGCTGTCCAAGTGCTGTTGGACGGTTAAGTAAATAGTGGCTCATGTTATTTCACTCGAGATAGCTCGGCTATACGGCAATATTGTGCTTGCTGATTTTCACCTGCCTTTTTCGAAGATCGTGCATGAGTCATCTCCCACATTCGTGATAGTGGGATGAGTCTATGGGTTGCACAGTCGGAGTTTCAACGCAAGATATCAAGTGAAGACATTAAGCGCTATGAAGCTTACGCTTACAATAACTACCCCACAACTAGGACTTTACGTATGTCCAGGGCCTATAGATTGGCGCGATATTTTGTCATCGTTGTAAATTGAACTCAAAGGATGCAAGACTCTCTCACGTAAGCCTATAAATCGCTGCGATAACTATCGTCGAATAATCAGTAAGATCATCGCGTTCATGCTTCCCAGTTAATCAAGGCCGTTCAGAGTTACTCAACCAGGCTGAGTCGACCTGAAGAATGACAAAATATGCATACACGCCAGCTCCAATTCTCTGAAGCTCCAGCTGATTACTGACAAGCTTCGCCTTTTCCGTTTCAACAAGCGAATTTACTTTATCTTCATAACCTTTCGGCTTCCACACCGATTCTCGGATCGTAGCAACGATGAAACCGCCGGGTTTTGTAACTCTCACAATCTCGTCGAAAGCCTCGGGCCCAACGTGGCCTTCGGTCATGGTCCCAACGCAGATCACAGCGTCGTAAAGCCGGGAAGGAATGTCAAGAGCCTCAGCGAGGTTTCCCACGTTCAACGACTGGTAAACGCCCGTTCTCTCAGCGACTTCAAGCATGCCGGGGCTGATGTCTATGCCATCGAGGTGCTTTGCGCCGAGCTTCACAAGAGCCTCGCCTACGAGGCCAGTGCCGCACCCAGCGTCTAGGACTTTTGCCTCGGCGACATTGCCGGAGGGCAAGTGGTTAACCAATCTCTCGGCAGCGACCCGCGGCGCGACGTATTCTTCTTTTTCGACGTCGTCGTTGTAGCTCTCAGCCCATTCATCGTACGTCATGAGCGTCTCTGAGAGGCTGGTGGATCTCAGGGAACGTTCCAGTTGAGACATTTTCTACAGCTGAGTGAGCCGGGTGTGATGTGTAAGGTCGAGGAACGGATATAGTCAGGGTCGGATTTGATTGAATCAGACCGCGCATATTCTATCGAGACACCTGAGGGAGGAACACGTGTGATAATGTAGCTCACAGATAGCTGGTGACGCAATGGATAATATTACGGTGGAATGACGTTGGATAAGCTGAGATGCGTATCACAGGTTTCTTGAAAGATTTGCTGACGGCGGACAGTTGCATGAGGTCGTACTGGATCACATGCTTAGACACAAGGTTTCGTTGAAGAATCAAACACTACTCTCAAACAATCCCATATTCCCATCGCATAAAGCATAATTATGTATTTCAATTAGTGTTCTACAGTAACTGTGCAACGGCTGACAGCGAACAAAATAACATTAGATCTGTATACTGATAAAATCCGGTGCCAGAAGCCCCGATCTGTATAAACTCGACCGAGACGAGATCTTGGCCAACTCAGCAACGTATCCGGGAACTCCGCCCGGTATTTCCTTCCTGTACCAAGCCGCCGGATCCTCCAGCGCAAGCGTCGCCTCGTGCATCTCAACGATCTCTCGGCTGTCCCAGACGCCCTCGCGTCGGTTCAGCGACCGCAGGAGTTCCAGCGCGCGCTGTCGCAGAAGTGGATCTGTGCACGACCAGATGACGAGGGACAGGCTGGAGACGAGGTCGCCGTCGAGGGAGAAGCTCGCTTGGCCGGGGACGAGGACGATTTGCGCGAAGACTTCGGCGGCGTCGAGGAAGTCCTCTACGGCCGCTGGGATGGGCTCTGACCATGCATCTTTTTCCCACGTCATGCACATTCGCCACAACTTCTGCTGCAGTGTGAGGTAGACGAGTTGTGGGGAGTGTAGTTCTTGGTACTCCCAGGTGGCGATGTATTTTTTCGTCAGCTCAAACCGTGACTCCCATTCCTCGAACTTGCGATCCAGCTCGTCCCACACCTCGTCGAAGATGTCTTTCTCCCAGGGGTCCATGCAATCGCGAGAACGTGGGCTCCCATCTTTTCCCCACTCACCCGGGCAGGGTTCTTGGTCCATGATGTCGACTGCCTTGACATCCAACTTTCGCAAAGCGCCCGCAGCTTCGTCGAGATCCCGGAACGGCTGGTTTGAGATATCCGTGCCGCACAGGACATCGATACTGCCTGATCGAATATCCGGGATGATGGTTTCTTCCAAGAAAAGCGAAGCCTCGACCCCTAAGTTGGAGAACATTTCTGTAAGCTTCATCACGCTCTTCTCCTCTCGCGCAGCATCTGTCAAGGCGGGTGACGAGAGTAATCGAACTCCGGCTCGAATATGTCGGATGGACTCGGCATATCGACCACTAATGCCCTCGAACGCAACAAACAGTAAACAGCAGACCAAAGTACACTGGATATCGAAAGCTGAGTCGAGGGACATGTGTGGTATGATGCGCTGGATGGCCTTGTTGTACTGCTGCATAGCCAAGCCCCTCAGTTGCTGCAGTGGGGAGCATGTCTCCTGCCCAGCCATGAAAAAGCGGTGAGCAGCACCAACTGCAATAATGGCATGCTTGATGGGCTCACACGTGTGAGCGAGCGGTAGCACATATGCCAAGTAGAGATTTGACGATCCGGGGGCACAGGTGAGTTGTTGTGAGGTCCAGTGGTGGAAGTGGTGGAAATAGCAGCTTTCGATGGAAGTGTCGGCCACGCGAGGGTTGAGAGAGAGAATTGAATGATGAACCTTGACCGGTATTGGCCTGGAGGCGCGCTGCTGGAGTTGCTCTTTGTCGGGAACGGCATAACCGTCGCACTTGACGCGACCATCGCGACAGCGTCGACAGGTGGGCTTTTCCTCGTCACATTTCAAATGTCTGACTCTATCAATTGAAAATGCGGGTTAGAGACAAAATTCAACACAAACGCAGCAAGATCATAAACGCCAAACTCACTTGCTATATCAAGTCTCGTATATTAGCCGCATGTTCGCTGAGTTATACCCAAGACCCGCTCGGGTCAGGGGGTCGAGCCAATGGAGAAGAGAGACATACCAGGTTAAGCAGCCAGTGCGGACCTTGGGGCGCGAGGCTCGCTGCCATTTGGCCTTCTTGGGCAAGATTACAATCTGGTTGGACTGCATGTTATGAACTTGGCGGGCTTGGCAATGAGGAAGCATGAGCGTGAGTGTGCACAAGCTCGAGGGTGAAAAAGTGGTCGAGAGGATTCAAAAACATGATTCCGTTGGACGACTTTCGTACTGGGAATTATCAACATCTTCTGGGTGGACTCTCCAGGGGGCTTGGATTTTACGCTAGGAGGTGCCGAACCCTTGCTTTTACGACGTAGCCAATCAAGAGCGCTGGCCGGGAGCTGAAACGTGGGTCGGTAGTCTCTTACCAACGTTGACGGTGGCTAGGGGGGTTCGAGAACGCTTCACTCTGTCATGCCGAGCAAAGGCAGCGCAGGCACAACCCCTGGGAGCTGCGTAATCCAGCCTTGACACCATCCCTTTGCGTGCACAGCTGCCTGGATGCTGGATATACGGCAACAATGGCCTGTGGCGGGGGGGGGGCTGAGCTTAGACAGTAGCTCCAACGACGTTCGACGCTGAGGTCAATGACTGGCGCACAACGCGTTGAATCTTACTTGAACTTGAAGATCTGATAGCACCTTGGCACATGAAGTGACAAGCCCCCGGGCTTGGCGACAGCGGTATGGAGCAAACGATGAGTCAAATGTTTCGACATGATCGGATCTCGGCAGGGCTGACACGGCACCCCTGCTCTGAGACCGCTGCTAATCTTCAGGGTACCAGGCAATCCCTGGATGAGCAGTCTACATAACAGTGTTGTTTTAGAATGGCACGTGGACAATGGTAGCATTTCCTGGTAGATTCCCGGGCCTTGGCCAATCTGAGTATCGGGCCTGTTGCGGCAGTTGAAGGGAAGTGCTCAAGAGCGGGGACTTCTGGAGATCAACCGAGGTCACTCGATTACCGGTACACACCAGTTCACCCATGTAACGCTTCAGTCTAGTGCCTGATAGGCTGTTGCTGGCGACTCTCGAACGGCCGTCTGCGCTGGTTCGTCTGTCATCTAGGCTGCAGGATAGGCTCCTGGAGAATGACATTCAGATAAGTGATCATGCACGAGCTAGCCGAGGTTGTTGCACTACGCCCTTTGCTCTACCTTGACATCAGCTGAAGGCTGCCTCCAACGAATGAATTGATCTTATCCCATCCTACAGGTGTATTTCCCTGAATATCAGGAATGGTCATTGGCCAAAACCAAATGTGTTTGTCGGGTACAGCGGTAATACAGCCCGTAATTGCCGACCGTGAGCACATAAGCGATGCGCGAACCTTCGACCCTCAGTGAGCTGCAAACTCATATCGCAGCTCCTTAAGCTTCTCAGGTTTGTCCAAATACAGCCCCGGACAAGGAACCGAGCAGTATCAGGGCCCGCTTGTTGATCCTAACCACACTGTCAAAGAGCGTAATCTCGGCCCTGTGGGCCCCTCGAGGATGCAGGTCAAGAAGCCCGTCATCAGTGCAGTTTCTGGCTATGCGGTTGCAGGAGGCCTGGAGCTCTCGCTTATAGGCGACAAAGATTGCGAAGCAGCTTTTGACGTTTCCGCAGGAGTGTATGAATGTAGACCGGGCTAATTGCTATTATTCTGTGTATAACGCGGCGTCTTTTGAGGATGCAATGAGGAACGAGTTTGAGAGTGGCGTCAAGGTGATGAATACTGGGAGTGTGAAGGGTGCTGGGGAGTTTAGTCGTGGAGCTGGAAGACATGGAGTCTTTGAAAAGGCAAAGTTTTAGAGATCTCTGTTGGGTACACGTGAACCAAATTGATCTTCCCTCTTGGGCAAACTATCGTGCATATTAATATTAAACACATAAAGGACTAGGTAGCCTTGCGGTGTCATTCCATGCCAATCATCAATATCTTCCGTCTTTTGGGTTGCGGCCTTGTTACACTAGTCGTGACAAATGGCGTAAACTATTTTATTTTCAGTAGTGGTGACTTGAGTCAATAAAACAACAAGGGAATCTATTACATCTCTACCTGAGCATCTAAAGCACCGTTTGCCCCCACAACCGTATCCCAAACTCCGGAGTGAAACTAAATGCGCTATCGTCACGGCGACAAGCATCGCACAGCCAGTAGCCTCTCACCGATGCAATCAAGGCCCAGCAGTTGTCCGCCCAACGCCCTTGAACAGGTGATGAAGAAGCATCCCCGCAGACGCCCGACGACGGGGATCCGACATAGCCATTCGTTGAAAGACCACGCCATACTCTCGCGCAACAGCCTCGACTTCCATCTCTATCTCTCGATTGATCATGTTCGCAGGAAACGAATGTGGGAGAAACATGCGGAACCTCCCAGGCGCAGCAGCGGTTCCGAGATTGTACGTCCAGATCAGCGTGGCCCAGAGCGACCAGACGTCGATCTTAGGCGTGTGAGGCTGTCCTTGTGCTGAGGTCAATAGCGCCACCTCCGGCGCCATGAACGGGAGGCTTCCGACCACCATTATGGCTCCATGCGTAGACAGAGTGGAGATGTCGAAGTCGGCGAGCCGGAAGTGGAACTCGCCGTTGATCTGGCGCCAGAGGATGTTGTCTGGCTTGACATCGCGGTGGATGATGCGCTTGGACGCGAGATAGTCCAAGGCCTGTAGCATCTGGTGCAGAAGGGGCCGGATGTCGGGATCTCCAGTGAGGGGCTGCCGATTGTCATAAGGCTCGCAACGCACCAGCTGGGAAAGAGTGCCGTCCTGGAGCTCCATGACAAGCTTATATTCTCTATCCAGGATCTCTACCTGAAGGAACTCAATGATATGCGGCTACAAGAGTTAGCAACTGCTCGCTGGAAGCTTGGGGCTTGCAACTTACGTGGTTGAAATCAGTGAAGGCTTCTTCTGCCTCGTTCGGCAAGAAAACGCAATTGACATAGAATGTTTTGATTTTGACGGTCTTGATGGCAACGTATTGGCCAGAATACAGATCGACGGCTTTCATAACAACCTTGTCCAGTTTCGGAAAGACGAGCTCCCGATCGAGGAGGCGATTCTCAGGAAGGCCATAATGCTTGCGTCGAGTCAGCGGTAGATTCGCAACGGTCTCAGTCCGGCCTGTTGCTCCAGTGCCTGCCTCGGCCATGGTCGCAACCCAATTGCGTGTGTCCATAGGGGGGTAGAGGTGCCATTGGATCCCCCACTGGTACCAAGAAGAGTCTCTGCCACCAAAGCTGAAGGTCGTGTTGATCGTTGGGTCGATCACGGCGACACGAGCATGTTGCTCGTCTCGGAACGGTCTGGCTTTTGACCCATCGAAGCAAGACCCGGTATCTCTGCATTCAAAGAACTGACAGCTCTTCGCAGCGGAATCATCAACCAGCATGATCTCGCCTGTCTCTATATGGATCTGGAAAGTGCATTGAAGGTTGGCGATGTTGGGACGGGGGATCCTGATGTGGCCTATCCGGCCTATGGAGCAGGGGAACAGCCCTGACGGCATGCCAGGGTCGAATACAACATCTATCTTGTCACGGGCTGGAGTGTACTCGAACAAGTCGTCGTTCGCAGGGTTGTTGACGACTCTGGCAGCAGCGTCGTTCAGGGGGACTAGAGAAAATACGACGGGGGGCCTGGGGTTTGAGGTTGATATGGTCATGGTGAAAGAGGCGACCAACGGAGTTATGAGTGTTTGTGAAGGAGTGCTTCGTAGCTTGGTGAGAAGACTCGCTGATTGCAATGAAGTTGACTGAAATTCAGAATGTCGGGCTTGCTTCCTATTTGTACCCGCGGAGCAAACGCTCTGAGACTATCCTTTGAAAGTTCTGAGGCTGTAATGGATTTTGAGCCCCCTGTCTGTTGAAGATAACCGTACAAAGCGTCTTACACGGCGCCTTGTCACCAGGCCTGTCTCACCGTCCCCGCCCTGGTGCATATAACCTATGTCTATATACAAAGAATTCTAGACCAGGTTCTTTCTTGGCCCGATAAAGGTCATGGGGATGTCAGGTGGAGGTTCTTTGAGCCAATATTATGACAGCTCATTCATTTTGTCAAAGCGGAGGAACCACAGTCGTTCGATTAGTCTGAGACTCAAAGGAAACCCCTGCGAATTCCTTCAATACACCACATACGGTCATCTAAGAATGGCACTTGACAAAACATTGGTGCTTAACAGTAAGCCTCATGGCACAGGTGAATGACGAGTCAAATACTTTACTCAATTAACTATACCTGTTCGTTGTCTCAAATGTTTCAATGCATCAAGGACACCATGCATAAACGAAGTGCTGTTGTCTATAGGAAAGCTAGCTACTTCAAACTAGGATATAGTAAGTTTTGATAATTTTAGAGTTAATTGACCTGGTATTTCACCTACTCTCCTGTCCCCACTTAGCCAAATTGTTATGTTTCCCAACGCCGCTTAGTTACTATCTTTTCAACAAATTATACTTCTATGTAAATAATCCAAGTCCCATTCGTCACATCCTGAACTCCAATGTAAACCATATCCTCCGTATTTTCAATGACCAGCATCATAGACCATTTCCCCCCTGGCTTCAGTGCGCTTCTATACCTCTAGCTCACGCGAAGACTGACCCGCCCGTACCCTCCAAGCATAGCATCAAGAAGCTCGCATAGCAACCAGATTTCATTTTCGACATATGCATCTGGCCCCGGGCTGGGAACATTATTTCAGGTGTTCCAAGCATAAATGTGCCTCTCTGGGAAGTTATGCGCAGATCTGTTCACGGGGGTTAGACTGGAGACAGCGTAGGGGCTGAGGCCGAGAGTTGAAGAGTGCATGGTGGAAAAATGAAGAGATATCATTGTAAACAGTACAAACGGTGGCTCCCAAAAGAATGCTATTGTGATGAGAGACAAGATAGAATTCTGTGCATTGGATCAACATCATATCGATACTCGCCCATAAGCTGCTATGAGGTAGTCTTGAAGGCTGAGACCGGCGTTGAGTACGTCGTCATGGTATTTTGCCAGCCATAAAATAGACTTTGTTCGACACTTTTCGACTTGGCCTTTCATGGTTTTGTGTAAACATAGCGTTCTCCTTGTGGATCTTCTTGATGTCAACCCATGACAATGTAGAAGTTATGCTGTAACGCTTGGTGAGACTACTTTGAGTAGTTATTATTGTATCATTGAACAGTACGCTTCAGAAGACTTCCTTTGGAAGCGAAAATCCAACGTTCTTTGGTAAGCAAGGTATTCGCACACAAAGTACTGCCATGAGAGGAGTACTGCTATAAACTGTGTCACGTCTTTCATTAGAGCAACTGAAGAAACGCGACTCATCGGAATTTTCTAATACATGGTTTGGGTTTCATGATGCCCTTTCGCTGTGACGAGGTACCGGCGAAATGGTGGGATACTCGATGTTAGATATCATGATATTTGAGCTAGCAATGTAATAAAAAGATTTGTTATCTGTCAAATATTCCTGTAATAAACTCTGCCACGATCTTTGCCAAGTCTCACTTTGGGTGGTCAGAGGCTGGTCACCTCATCAAAGAACTGCACCATCTGAGGGTAGGCATCAGACTGATAAAGTGGACACAAAGACATTCAGAAGAAAGCAGTAGCAAGGCATATCACGGTAATTCAGGCGGTTAGAGAATGTAGTAAATGAATTTGGTATTGGTATTGGTGTCGTCTGAGCAGGGTTCTGCTCAATCATTAAACTAGTGTGGTATCTTAACTAAAGCGATAGCAGTTCTTGCATTGCGGAGGTAGTCACATCTTCTCAATGTCCCGAGGGGCATTGGCAGGCTCCTCGTGCTCAGGGGCAACCTTGTTCTCGACAGCATTGGGCTGGTAGGTACCCTTGTACTCAGAGGCCTTGAGCATGTTCCACTTGTCCTCCTCAGAGTCGAGATGCTTGAAGTTGAACCAGAAGGCAACACCACCGACAAAGGCGATGACAGCAACGACGACGTAGTTCCAGACGAGGAGGGGGTCGTCGGAGAGAGGGGTGAAGGCCTGACCGACAGCGGAGGCAAAGGCGGACATGAAGAGGTTGACACTCATGACAAGGGACTTCATGTTGTCGGGAGCCTTGGAGTAGGCGTACTCGTAGGAGGTGACGTTGGTGAAAATCTCACCGAGACCGATGAAGATATAGGGGAGGCACTGGGCCCAGACATTGATGTCGGCGGGGGCACACTTCTCACCGGTAGCGGGGTCGTCACCGTTGGCGTATTTGCCACAGGGGCTCATGGTGTAGATGTAGTGCTGCATGACAGCTGAGGCAACCATGGCAAGAGCCGAGATCAAGAAACCGACTGTCATACGCTTGATAGGAGTGAAAGCAATACCCATCTTGCGGAGACCGGGATACACGAGGTGATCGATGATGGGAACCATGATGACGATGGAGATGGGGTTCAGGTTCTGGATGATATCGTTGGGAACACCGTTGAGGACCATGGTGGAAGCCTGAGTGGTCAGATTACCAGTCATCTGGTTGTAGGCCAGGTGGAAGACGGGCAGGTAAAGGAAGACCTTGCAGGCCATGAGACCACGGCGGACTTCGTCAACCCAGGCGTCATCGTAAGTCATCCAAGCAGGGCGCTGGTCAACAGGAATCTGAGAAGGCTTGGCTTCGTCCCAGTTGAAGCTGAAGAAAGTGCTGCGCTTGCGGACGTAGAAGAACATGCGCAAGAACTTGGACAGAACGGATCCAGTAGCAGGCTTGAGCTTGTAGTTCTTCTTGTTGACAGCCAGAACGATGGGGGCAACCAGGAAGAAGATGGTAGGGATGAAGAAAGCCAGCCAGAAGGAGTGGTACTTCTCGACGTAAACCATGGCAATCTGACCGCAGACGGATCCGATGTTGATGGCGAGGTAGAAGTAGAGGAAGACTCGAGTGTTGGTGACAGCGGGGTCGATGATGACACGCTCGCCATTGCGCTCCTCGACGCGCATCTTTGTATCCTCGTTCTGATCAGCCAGGAGAGGAGACACGTTGGCCTTGAAGAAACCAGTTCCGACGCAGAGGACGATGAGACCGATGATGAAGGCACCGAATGAAGGGTCCTTGCGGACGATGACACTGGGGGAAGAAGCAGCAACGAGGATGACGTGGGCGATGGTAGAGATGGCGATGGCGATGTGAAGAGTCAGGAAACGACCGAGCTTAGCATCAGCAATATAGGCACTGAGACTGTTAGCGAGATCCTCAAGAGCAGTAGTGAGAGGGGACGTACCCAACGAGAGGCATCAGATAAGCGAAGAACTGGTTGAACAGAGAGATACCCTGAGCAGCCTTGGGGCCCATGCCCAGAGCGCCAGCCTGGCCCTCGGGGTCAAGAGGAGCACCAGTGGTGGAGCCAGGAGGAAGCTTCTGAGCGACGAAGTTGGTGTAGAGCACAGCAGCGCCGTAGTAGGAGAAACGCTCGCAGGCTTCCACGAAGGCAATGCTGTACATGGACCACTTGATCTTTCCCGAGACACGGCGGAGCGTGTGAAGATCCTCCTCGGTGGGGAGATCATCGTCAGTGTCCGAGACAGAGCGGGCGATGTTGCGTGTGACGTCCATGGAGCCCTTGGCGGCAATCTGGGGGATGCCGTGAGTCTCGGGGTCGACAAGCCCAGAGCGCGCGATGGCGTCGGTGTCGAGTTGGCCGGCACTTGTCATTTTGACTTGACAGACTGGGGGGACTGGGTGGGAATGGGATGGGGGAGATGGAGGCCTGGTAAGAAGGTGCAAGTGAGGGAGATGGGATGGTTATATATCTGGTAATGAATGGATCCCCCAGACTTAGCCAAGCGAGTGCATCGGATATCCGATGCAACGTCTTGGCCGTTGCCACACTGACATTGTCGATACACATACGGATACACAGTAGGGAGTTACAAGGTTGAAGATCCCAACCTGATAGCGCAACCCTGCCTGACCCCAGATATGCACCTCAGAACAGAGTTATTTAGTGGAGAGGGCCTTATCTAGACAAGCAGCCAACCAGCACCTAGACCGATTGGCAAGGAACAAAAGTCCCCCCGTGCAACTGCAACAACACGTGCGGTCGGGTGAGGTTATTCCTCATGCGGGGCCAAGGCCCGAGCACTAACGGAGAAGGTGACAGATGGTTCGGTCCTTTTGCCGTCGACGACCGGGGGCGTCCTACTGCCTAACCGGGAAGGTCGACCATTTGGGAATAAAGTCGGCCGAGAGCGATGCGATCTTGGAGGTGAGGCTCCAAGGTCAAGATGGGAAGAGTAGTAGCTGCTTGGTCGTGATGCGGATCTCTTGTTTCCCCTTTAGGGGGGGGGAGTGGTATCCTGTGAGATGTTCAGCTGTTCAGCTATCACCAGCCTTCGACCTTGTCGCTGCAAGCACTTTAGTGTATTCTGCAGTAGCATTCGCTTCTATTCTTTATTTTGCCTCTAATATTCAAGGCCAGCGAATGATCGTGTGGCGCTGAGACTGCCGAGGCACATAAAAACAGACTGCCCCGGCTCCGAGGGATCCTCCAGCTTCCATTAGACCAAGCCACGCGTAGTGGATGCCCTTCGTCCAGCAGTGTGGCACCGTTTCAGCTGTTAATATTCGCACTCAATGGGATTTTCGCCTGCCGTGACTTTGGGCTGTTTTGCGACCGAGAAGATCAATTTGCCTTAGAGGTGAAGGGTGTCGCGATGGTATCAATTGCTGCGGATCGTGATGGAGGTGGCTCGGGCATGCCACCAACGGGTCTTGGCGATGACATCTCCTCCAAGCTCGTGTCGCGTGCTTTGTTATCCAATTTGTGAACATTCCGTCGATGTAGTTGCAGGCCATGACCAGTCAGAGCGTTTTCGCATGTCTTACTGCAAGCTTACATTCTTGATTCCAGCACCTCACCACTACAAGACGCTTTCAAATTGACGCCTACGATATGAGAATGTCTCGACTCGCACTAAGGCAACTGTCTGATGTTCTAGCGTGTCAGACTGTCAGACTGTCAGTAATCGTCTTGTAGTGCTATCCTCATGCGACGGTAACCTTCCTAGAGTGGTTAAGATGGTCACAGGTTCGGTAATAGTGGCCGGGCCCAGTGTTCCCGCAGGGGCGAAGAATGAAATCCGATGTTGGTGCTGACATTGAGATAACGTCCGTTTCCGTATTGCCTTGACAGTTTTTTAACCAGGCTACTTACTATTGGAGAATTCTCATGGTGGATACTACACTATGACAGCAGTTCATTTCCTCCAACAAGCCCACGCAACCGTGTCTAATCAACGAAACTCTGCCACTATCGCAACAGCAAAAGGCGGCCGCGGAAGAGTCGTGTCAAATTTACAAGATCTCCGTCCCCACTAAATTAATATTAGATGCACTGCATTTCCCAAAAAATCCTTCCCAGTTCCCCGACAACGTTGCCTCGTAACACATTCAACGCTGAGCTGCCCCTTTTGGCTTGTTCGTCCCCAGATAACATTAAGCTTGCAAACAAGGTTCTTTACACTTCAGGTCTCGTGCGCTGCGGGGAAACCAATCAGTTATGTAATTTGGCCCCCGTAGCCCGGATGCAAACATGGTGGGATCACCCTTGTTTGTCTGTTTGTCTGCCTTATTAGTGAACTTGCACTTAGTAACTGGCTGCAGTTTGTCTTTGTTCGCGTTTAAAATGTGTTTTCGCCAAGCATCGATACGCGCGCGTGGCGTCGGAACTTTTGGAGCGCCCAGATCCCACCGCTGCTACCAGCAGAGAACTGGACGGCGACAGGCTAGACAGGACACCAGACCACGGACTTTTGCTGCGTGCCAAGACTAAACCCCAGCGCAACCCTCCCCTGCTCTGAAACCCCGGCCACAAGTTCCCAGTGCAGAGGACCCTTTGTCTAGCGCCCTCGGATTCATCCCCAGTTATTCTCTCCCACTGTGGATGTCCCTTAATCACAACGAGCTTATGGTGCAATTGCGTAGAGTAATAGAAACCTCTCCTCGAGATTCGCCATTGGCCTTTGGCGCCTGGAATGGCAATCGCGCAAGATTCAGTCGCGATATCACCATTTGTTCCTTGGAACTCCTGGGTATTTAGCGGCATGGAAATGCAAGCTACCGCAGAGCCGCAGCCAAGAAGCTACGCGCTCAAACATACGAGCCAAGACGGTTGCGGGTGCGATAGGCCATTCTCTCGGCGCCGAGAGCGTTGTTCTCCCTTTGTCATAACATTTCCCAGCACGCAATCAGGCAGGTCGCCTATGCACTTGGCTGCCCGGCATTCGGCAGCGTCTAGTAATACGGGATCACGATACATTGCTTGGCGCGCCGTTGAAGGATGGAGAGCAACGCTTCAGGTTATGGCATGATTGTTCATTAGCGCAGCTTGTGATCTCGATACCGTATAGGCAGGTCTGTAGCGATTAATCTACCCAAGCACGCCGTACGTCCAAGTAGGGTTATCATGCTGTCAGCAGCTAGCAAGCGATTAAGCATGGCTCGTAAAAAATGGCATTCCCCTTTCGATAATCACTGGGTGAGACGAATAAAAAAATAGCACCCTGCTCGGGTACAATTCAGAGGGCCCCCTGACCGATCGGTGGGTGATACGACACACCACCACCGTGCCCTGAAGGGTAAAATGATCTGTTGTACGGATAAGCCCCGTTGAATAAACATCTTCCATCTGAACTCCCAGGATTAACTAGTGGGGTCTGCAGTACCGTTCCCAACGGTCGGCCGCCTTCTAGATCACGCATCAGCTGCATCGAGGTAGCATACGGTAGCATACGGTAGCATATCCGGACTGAGCGTGGATGATAAGGGTGTTCTAGAATGTCGAGATCGACGAGAAAACTCCTTATCATAGATGATGTGGTTGCATTCACCAGCCCTGCTGCATAATCTTTCTGCTCCATTCTCTGCTGTCATTCGAGACTGGCAGACTGGCTATCCAATCTGTTATTCCCTGATCCGCTCTGTGAACAAGGCGATGTTGTAGCTTGCTGCTTTGTCACGTCTCCCGCTTATCGCGGCGTCGCGTGTATGGTATCCTGATAACTCGATGATCAAGGCTAGACTCGGGTCAAGAAGAGATCCTGTAAACTTGCCTTCGTTCCCCCTCGCCTGCCATCCTTTAAGGAAGTCCGAGTTCATCCCGACGTTCCAAGTCAAAAGAGCCAGAGTAATACCTTAGCACCAGCATTGCTAGCATTCTCTGACCTGTGCACAATACTGCTTGAGTGTATTGATATAATGATGCTGACAAGTGGACCACGTCAGATCTGAATGCCGTATGTTACTGCAGAATCACGACCTGCACCAATAGCTGCCCTGACACAGTAGTATCTCTCTCTTATACTGCAGAACTTTCGTCTCATAGTATTTCAAACTCAAATTAGGTTAACGCTATCACAGCCTTTACACAAACTCACCACGAGATAAAGGTCCATCTCATAAGTCACCAACGAAATGCCATCTGTTCCATCATAGGATCATACCAGTGTTATCCCTAGCTCTGAACCACGCTCTAGACTACAACGAACAATAGAGGAGGAGATTTAATCTCCACAACCAGAGGTCCTACACAGACTTTGTTTCCATTCTCGCAGAGTAACCATAAACAATGGTATATTCATGCACCTGAGCCGTACCACTGAATTGATGTTTTTACTTGTAACGATTTCCCAAGTGATATATCAAGCTATCAACTCCTTGTCACAGGGTACAAAGGAAATGTACACAAATCTATTGACGCTTCTTTCAATACGCTGAGACGACCACAGAACCCTTCCCTGATTTTACGTTACCCCTCGAATTGTTCCAAAAGCTCTACTAGACGCAACTGCACCATATATGTTTAGTAGCCATATATCAAAGACAAAACAGGTAATATCTTACATTGTGTCTTACCACCACGTCAATCAATCTCCTCCGAGTCCGCTTTAAGGTTTCCTCCCTTGCTAACGCTCTGTTAAAGACTTCCTGGCAATGGCCGATAAGTCTATCCAGTTCCCCCTGTATTCTCATGAGTCTAGGTACCATTTGTAGGTACCACTCATAATCGTATGGGAAAGGGGGGGCATCCATGTTGGTGGGGAAGGTCCCGTCGTCGATGAAGAACAGGCGTTCTTCTTGACGGTGCTCTTCCACTGTGCCCAAGAGTTCTCTGTGTCTGCGCCCAATCAAGCACCGTTTCGCGAGGTAATTGTTTCGCTTTACTATTTGGAGGTTTGCACGGAGACGAAGTTTTTGGATCCGAATATTAAGTCGATTGATCTGAAATTCGAGACTCCAGACCCTGTCGGTGAGGGAGCTGTATTCATAGAGTTGTTGGGCCAGAGCCTCCGTTATCGGGGGGAAGCCAGATCTCTCGTTCTCGTCGGGGCTTGACATAGCGAAGTTCACGCGTGCTCGTTGGGATCTGTGGTTGAATGCTTCTTGTAGAATATGCTGTTGACAATAGATATTGCAGAATGAAGAGAAGAACGAGAGCGGAAAGATCATCTTGGGCGAAGAATGGCCTGAAGGAAGGGAGAAATGGAAGGCGAGGAGCAGGTGCCGAATGCGCGACAGAAGTGCCTCAGAACGAAAGGCGCGATGGCATAAAGGATATGGTAGTAAAAGACGTAAGCAATGCGTTAGGTTTGAACGCTCCTCCTCAATATGCTCATCTCTTTTGTGCAAGTCTGCATTGTTCGTTCAACTCCTGCCGACCGGATCGTGATGGGGGCTGACCACTCGAACGACGCAGGGTAAGTGAATGTTATCAGCCGTCGTGGTCATCCAGCCACATGTCGCAGTATCCGCTTGCTGAGATCATTTTGAGCGGTTTGTAAGTTTCCTCGAGAAATGCTTAGAGTAAGCCAACTGGTTCATATTGAGGATATCACTTTGCCTTTTACCAAAGCTTAGCTCATCGAGCATGTACAAAGAGATCCATAGTTGTTTAACAATCCTTAGTGGAGCGAAAACAAGGTTAGTCAACCAACTGAGATAGAAACTGACCTTGTATGGGCTTCCACAATGTTTATTCCTCTGTAAGTAATGCGGATACGATAATACATGGCAACTGATCTTAATGCGCAGTTTCTGTCCAGTACGGACCGAGAGATACTAGTAACAATAGCAAAATCGCGATAGTCTGCTCATTAAAGTTTTAGGCGCAGATCGATACAGATATACAATTCCCGATGATGCATGTGGCTGTAAATGATCCAAAATCGATCGTGTGGGGAGTCTCAGGAGTCGGGAGCACGTTGAATGACCTCATGACTGCTTGCAGCCGGGTAATTGATGTTGATCCAATTACCATCAATGAGATCACGACTAGTGATGTAATCATAGATATGGTGACGAGACCTCTATAAAAAACCAAGAATGCGATGTCTCTGTCACTGCACAACACCAAGCATCACTGTCTTTCTCCGCCAACTCTATACAAACAACACTATCATCAATAAAGACAATTTTGTAGCAACTATGTCTGACAAGCCTACTACCAACCTGACTGGCACCATGCCCAAGGCTATGGACGAGCAAGGAAGTGTCGGCAAGCAGTTCACTGGTATTTATTCCCATTTTGCGTCCATATTGTCAAATACTGACATGTAGCACAGAGAGTGGTGCTATCGGGGGTACCGCTCAAAAGATTGGTGGTCCCCTTGATAAGGATGGTATGATTGGAAAGCATTTTACTACAGATGGAGCCATTGGAGGTACTGTGCAGAATAATATGGGTGGAGAGAAGAAGGCTTAATTATAAACCTATGAGCAAATGCATACCGGTATATAGCCTGCAACCTGCTGTCATATGACACAGGTGGATCAATTGAATGAAATAAATCCTCAAATTACTATCGCTATTCTCCTATGAAGCTCCTACTTATAACCAATTGAATCAGGTATTCGGCACGAAAATTATAGCATCCAATAATTAACTGATATTTTCGTCTCAGGGAGCAACTGTTAGAAAAAGCAATGGCTGGTGACTCGTTTAAGGAGCCCCTCGTCTCACCATATCATTCTGACGTCTATATGACCTCCAAGAAACACCAGCGTCACATACTATGCCATTTTAATAGGCCCTCCTTCTCAATGATGCGCGGCAAGGAGCAGTTCCTCCGGCCACCGCTGCAAAACCATGTCTCATCCAAACGCGTCTCAGCTGTAACGGAAATGGTGACGATATTCTGATGTGAATGCTGACGCGCTGTGCTATCTCAACACACAATCATGGACAGTTATGGGCATGCCCCTTGCACCGTAGCTCGTGCTTGCCAATTCTCTCCATCTCATTCGTTGCACCTGCATCTTCTATTGCTCATCATCCAGCCTCAAAACCAATCACTTGGATGATATAGTCCGTGTGCACGCAATTCGTGACCTCTGCACAAGGCAATCTCTTCCTCCAAAGTTGCTTAGAATGCTCTTCTCCTTAGCCTCGGCATCTTTTCGAGTTTCTCGCATCTCCCGTCGCTGCACCGTGCAATTATCCTTCAGAGCATACCAATCCACTATGGCCTCCTCCAAGTCGCAGCAGTTCTTTCACACTTCGGGCGCAACAGACTCTGTCTGGGTGCATCTAGATCCCGTCTCGAACAGACCCTCCTTTTCAAAACTCAGCCAAGATATTGAGACTGATGTGTGCATTGTCGGTGCTGGAATCGCTGGTATTTCAACCGCGTATGAGCTCGTCACTCGTGGGCGTGAGGTTGTACTGCTCGAAGCGCGCCAGGTCTTGTCTGGAGAGACAGGCCGCACCAGTGGCCATTTGACTAACGACCTTGACGATGGATATACGGAGATTGCCAAGTTGCATGGCGAAGAAAAGGCTAGGCTCGCAGCCGAAAGCCACGCCTGGGGTAGAGATCACGTCGGGGAAGTTTCCCAGAAGCTCGGCATTGAGTGCGAGTATCGCAAGCTCCCAGCCTACGAAATTTCTCAATATTCGACAAAAGAGGCCAAGGAGTACCAGGAGGAGATGAATGAGTTGCGAAAGGAAGAGGCGACGCAAAGAAAGCTTGGCATCGATTCAGCCTTTGACGTGAGTAAGATTCTATATTCTCCATCTCCTTCCTGTCCTCATGTTGAATTTCAATTGACTTTTTCTAGGAATCTCTGGCTGTTCGTGGTTGGGATGGAGCCATCGACCAGCGAGGAGGCCTCATTGTCAAGAACCAAGCAACCTTCCACCCGACAAAATACCTGAACGGCATTCTAAAATGGCTCAAGTCGCAGCCCAACTTCCGCTGCTACGACCAAACCCGCGTCATGTCCGTCGAAGAAAAGGGCATTGAAATTCTCGGCATCGGCAACAAGTCTGTCGAGATACAGACAAGTGATGGCAAGACGATCAAGTGCAACAATGCCGTCGAAGCAACCTGCGTTCCTCTGCAGAAACTCAGCGTCATTGCACAGATGGAGTACATGCGATCCTACTGTATTGCTGCTCGTGTCCCCAAGGGGGCGATTGAGGATTGTCTTCTGTACGATCAGGCTGAGGAGTACAAGTACATTCGCCTCACAGAGTGTGATGAAAAGCACGATTATCTTGTTGTTGGCGGCTGCGATCACAAGGTTGGCCAGGAAGACACCACGACCGAGTTCAAGGAGCTTGAGGATTGGACGCGGGAGCGCTTCTCGCAGGTCGGCTCTGTTGACTATCGCTGGAGCGGACAGATTTTCGAACCTGTGGATTACATGCAATTTATTGGCAAGAACCAGGGCAACGACCACATCTACATCATCACGGGAGATTCAGGCGATGGCTTGACGCATGGAGTTTTGGCGGGTCGGTTGATCGCAGATGAAATTGACGGCGTCGAGAACCCATGGGCAGACCTCTACTCCCCCAAGCGAATTGCCACCATCGTCAAGTCGCTGCCGAGCATGGTCTCGCATGATCTACAGATCAACGCGCAGTACAAGAGATTCCTGCAGACAGACATCACCGATATCGAGGATCTCGGCCGAGGCATGGGGGCTGTGTTGAACAAGGTAAACTTCCTTTGATTTTTGGATCAGGCACAAAGCTAACAGTGACACAAAGGTTGGATCGAAGCCTATTGCAGTCTACAAAGACGAGGAAGGAAACGTCAAGCAGTACAGCGCATTGTGTCCGCACTTGAAGGGTGTTGTGTGCTGGAACACCACCGAGAAGAGCTTCGACTGTCCTGTGCACGGAAGTCGATTCTCGCGAGAGGGCATCTGCGTTATGGGGCCGTCAAAGGGTAACTTGGCTCCCGTTGATGATGCTGGTAAAGCGGACCAGGAGAATGTTGCGGGTAGCTAGACACCTGAATCAATTGAATCCATGTGAAAGCTCGGTATTTGAGATGTCTACCGTAGACCGGTACATATAAAACCGTCCGGCTCCGTGTATAAATGATTGGTAAATACGAAATACGCGTACACTCGATCAACCCAAGAGCCAAAGGTGACAATTGACGCGCGTCGGTGCACCAATGAAAGCTAATCCTTCAACCAGGCCCTCTTATTATCCAACCACGTATGGAATGCTCATCCGTGCCTCACGTCAGACCACATCCCCGAGGAAGCCGAGCCAGAGGGTGACAGAAAGAACAAGCCAGGTTTAGCCTGAAAGCTCAAGTAAGCCATCCACGTCTTTTTCTGACGTTCATGCGGGGTAAAGAGGCTGATGACGCCAACATTCGCCGCGGGTTTACTCCGACTGGTCCGCGGTAGTAGCGTCATCCTGCTCAACGTTCGATCACTTAGGATGACCTTGATATAAAGTCCATGCATCATTGACCGTTTTCGTTTCGCACGAGATATATCAGGACTGAGAAGTGGCTGGATTTTAAATCATTTACCTCTTTTCTTTCATTGTCTATTGATTGTCTAGTGATACGCGCTATCTGTTTTCACAATGAGGTCTGTTTTGGCTCTCACTCTGGCCGCGGCCACTTCGGCCATCGTCATCCCCGAGGCCTTCGATGGTCTCAACAACTTCAAGGACGACATCAAACACACCCTCGAAGACATTCCCAACCGTCTGCGCAAGTCATTCGACGAGGCCGCTGACCAACTCTCCTCTGAGATCGCAGCCGCCATCCACAACAAGGTCCAGGACGAAGAAGCCTTTTTCCCTACCGCGGACGAAGATAGCGATGAGGGCGCGTCTATCTTTGGCAGAACCGGCGGCGATTTCACCGACCATACTACTTATGAGCTCATCGCCAAGAGCAACTACACAAAGAAGTTCTTCAAGCTCGTCCAGAAGCACGAAAAGTTCGGCAAGCTTCTCAACAGCACGGATGCTAACTATACTCTCTTCGTTCCTATTGACGAAGCCTTTGAGCATATCCCTGATCACCACAAGCACAAGCCCAGTGATGAATTTGTCGAGGATCTTCTCGACTACCACCTCGGTGTCGGCGAATATCCTGCGTCGAGGATTCTCTTCACACATACTGTGCCTACCGTCCTGAAGGAGGAGCTTCTTGGCGACAAGCCTCAGCGTCTTCGCACCAGCGTTGGTCTGTCTGGAGTAAGGGTCAATCTGTACAGCAAGGTTATTGCAGTCAACTTCGTAAGTCTATCGTCTTGAAGTGTTGATCCGAAACTCACCATAAACAGAAAACCAAGAATGGTATCATCCATGCCGTCAACAGAATTCTTGTCCCCCCTACCTACATCGGCAAGGAGATTAGTCTTTTCCCTTCTCAATTCTCAACTCTTCTTCTCGCCTACGACAAGACCGACTTCGTCAAGTACGTCCACGACGTGCCCATGGTCGGCAGCACCGTCTTCGCGCCATCCAACGAAGCGTGGGCTCGTCTGGGCGCGCGCGCCAACGCCTTCCTGTTCAACACCGAAACCGGCAAGAAGTACCTCAAGGCGCTGCTCAAGTACCAGATCGTTCCCAACGTGACTCTCTACAGCGACGAGGTTTACTACGGCGACGACAAGATGTCCAAGAAGTTGACCGGCCACGGTGATAACTTCCACATCGAGCTGCCTACTCTTCTTGAGAGGAGCGTGGGTGTTGATATCCACACCTTCAAGAGCTGGACTACTATCATTCTCAACGGACATGTTTCCATTGGTTTCCAGGATGCTGTTGCAAAGAACGGTGTTGTCCAGGTTCCCAGGAGCATTCCTATTCCACCTCACAGGAAGGGCGAGCACCCTTCTGAGTTGGATGGCGAGATTAGTGTTGAGGAGCTTGTTGAGAGACTCGAGGATTACGTCGATGAAGATAAGGAGGATGGCGAGTATCAAGATGGCGAGTTGTAAGAAGTGCTTCTTATTGAGGTAGCCATCTTGACGAATATTCCAAACTGACATAAACTTATTGAATGTAAGATATAAATTGCAGGAATCGATCGAGGTAGTAACCATAGTAGATATTTATACAATTGCTAGTCTTTCTTTATACGTAACGCTTAACTATAATCACTATCAATGAGAAAGAAATTCACGATCTATCTAGACCAGACCCACGAACTTGGCGACGCCGATACAGACAGCAAGATCATGGAGTTGTGTAGATTGTATCTTTGGGGTTGAGATCATACCTGCACTGGTACAAAGTAATCAGTTAGCGAAATATGCTGTGGATCCTGATGGTTCAGCAGGATAATTGTACGGAGGATGCGTGCGAATAATAGCCAAACAAGTGGCCTGAGAAACGTGTATGTAGTGCCACCAACCGTGAGCGACTGGTGCTCTTTCGTTATCATAAGTCGACCATAGGTCGAGTTCATGCAATGCAGCTTTGGTCTTGCAGTGTCAACAAACTAGGTAAATATGGCAAAATACAATAAGCTTCATATTTCGTAAGTACTAAGACTAACTACCAGTCAGATCTGATCTGACTATAATGATAATACTTCGCATGTAAGTCTCAGAAATAAAGCCCAGCCGCCGATGGCTTCAAATTGTCCTTGAATTGGTCAATCGTCAGCTCTCCAATCCAGGGCATGGTCCACTAGCGCCAAAACTACCGTGATTCGAGCTGACCGGAGAAGAGAATCGAGGTTGAGATAAAGTTGGAGGCAGCAGGAACTCTTAGTTGGGTCAACGGCTGACGACCCCTGCTGATCATATTTGGCATCGTGGGGATGGATCGAAAGGTTGCATCGGGGAAATGCTAATGGACGACTAGCGGCATCGAACTCCCCGCAGAAGTGGATGTAGAGAAATTTCACGAAGCATCCGAGAAGTCTGCGTGGTAATTACACGGCCACCAACCCACTCCATCTCCTCCAGTATCCATCTGAGACACTGCATCTCGTGCATCGCGAGCCAAGTCAGCAGAACTCAGCCTCAACGACCCAAGCGCCGGATCAAAGAGCCAAGACGTGAGATCTAGACCGGAGCGGTGAGACATACCCTGGCGCGTGAGCAACAAGGGTCCAATGAGGGGAACACAGAAAGGTCTCGCCGTGTGTTTTTGCATGAGACAAAGGAATGCATACCTGGGTGATCACCGTTATTGATGGTTGAAAGGGAAACTCGGCTACAGAAAGGATTAAGCCGTGGTAACGGTCAACGAGAGCCAAATAAAACTGCCGTATTGCAATTGCGTATATCTAACTTAAATAAACTTAAACAAGGCTGGGCTGACATCATCCCTCCACGGCAGCTCTGTCCAGAATGTTCTCGCGGTACAAGCCAATGCTGCCTTTGAAACTCTCCGACGCAACTGTAACAGTTGGGCAAACACATGGTATACAATTGCCAACATCCATAGAGTTAATTATTACAACGCCCGCTGTCCACAACCACAAGCCCCGATGTTTCACGAGCGCAAATGCCAAGCCTCGGTCTCTCCCCAGCTTCTCCACTGAATTACCTTGCGCTAGGGGAGTGCCGTGCACTGTACTCCATAGAAGCGTCGACAAATTTCGGGCATTAGTGATGGTGCTAGTGGCTGCCCTCCACTACGAGAGCCTGGACCCCGGGTCCAGAGCTCGACTGTCTGACCCCATCTTTTGATCGATCCATTGACAAACACAAAAAGGCCAACGGGCGGCTCATCGCTCATCTTTATTCTTATCCCGTCTACTTCTCTGTTCAGTACACACATCCCTCAGGCATTCGAACCGGTTGAGTCCCCTGCACGAGCTGACGTGTAATACTCCCCCGTCAGAGCTCTCGCGATGTCGTCCACAGCAACAGCGGCCGCTGCGGCAGCCACGGGAGCCCACCCTCAAGGCGGCATCATCGAGGGCTTGAACCCAATTCTGTACAACCCCAAGGACCCCATCGCGCTCTTCATCATCCAGGCCTTCATCATCATCATCTTCTGCCGTCTGCTGCAATGGCCGCTCTCCAAGTTCGGCCAGCCGCGGGTCATCGCCGAAGTCATTGGTGGCATCGTGCTTGGCCCGTCGGTCATGATGCGCATCCCCGGGTTCAAGGAGAACATCTTCCCCACTGAGTCGATGCCTGTTCTCAGCAATGTCGCTACCATTGGCCTCTTGCTTTTCCTCTTCCTCGTTGGTCTCGAGGTTGATACCCGCATGTTCAAGTCCAATTGGCGCGTCGCTGTCAGCGTCGGACTGGCCAGTATGGCCCTCCCGTTTGGTCTCGGAGTCGCCGTCGCTTGGGGTCTGTACGAGGAGTACGGCGACGAGGGAACGATGAAGAACATGGAGTTTGGCACGTTCGCTCTCTTCATTGGAACCGCGCTTGCCATCACCGCTTTCCCTGTCCTCTGCCGTATCCTCTCTGAGCTTCAGCTTCTTGGGACGTCGGTCGGTGTGACTGTCCTCGCCGCCGGTATTGGTAACGACGTTGTCGGTTGGGTCCTCCTCGCCCTCAGTGTCGCTCTTGTCAACAACGCCAATGGCCTCACAGCCTTATACGTCTTTCTGACTGCAGTCGCGTGGGTCTTGTTTCTCGTATACGCTGTACGACCTGTATTTCTCTGGGTCTTGCGCCGGACAGACAGCATCCAAAACGGTCCCTCTCAGGGCATCACCACCTTGACGCTGCTTCTTGTTTTGGCCTCTTCTTGGTTCACTGGTAAGTCATCTCTCTTCCATCGACAGCAAACCCTAACTTTTGTCACAGCTGCCATTGGTGTGCATGCCATTTTCGGCGCCTTTCTCATCGGCCTTATTTGTCCACACGACGGTGGTTTCGCTATCAAATTGACCGAAAAGATTGAAGACCTCGTCGGATCCATATTGCTGCCTCTTTACTTCGCCCTCTCCGGTCTCAACACCGATCTTGGTTTGCTCAACGATGGCACTACCTGGGGATATGTTGTTGCCATCATTGCATGCGCCTTCTTCGGCAAGATCATCGCTGGTACTCTGGCTGCCCGTCTGACCAAGTGTCTCTGGCGAGAAAGCTTCACTATCGGCGCACTTATGAGTTGCAAGGGTCTCGTCGAGCTCATTGTCCTGGTAAGTAGTAGCTTCCACGTACATGACCCATTCTAACAACTGTAGAACATCGGTCTCCAGGCTGGCATTCTTTCAAGCCGAACCTTCACCATGTTTGTCGTCATGGCAGTGGTAAGTATCTCACACCCCCCTCAACATCAAACACACAACTGACTGGACCAGGTCACCACCATCACAACGTCTCCCCTCACTAGGTGGCTCTACCCTCTGTGGTACCGCCAGAAGGTCGACAAGTGGCGCCGCGGAGAGATCGACTGGGACGGAAACCCTCTCCAGACGGAGGCCCAGACTTCTGGGCATAAGATGGAAGAAGTCCTCGACAAGTCTCAAACTCACCGTCTCATTCTCCATCTTCGACTTGACGCTCTTCCTGGACTGTTCAACCTCGTCTCTCTTCTCGGTGGTTCCCGCAAACAACCCAGCCCAGCCCTCTCAGATGCCAACAACGATGCCGCTCATGATTCCGTCGCCGCTGAGGAGAAGACCCAGCAGATTCCCAACCGCCCGCTCGAAGTCCGTGGTGTTAGGCTTATGGAGCTGACTGATCGTACATCGTCCGTCATGCAATCTGCCGAACTCGACGAGTATTCTTCCCGCGATGCCGTTTTTTCCGCTTTCCAGACCTTCTCTCGTCTCAACGGTGTCGCCGTCGCTGGCCAAGTCTGCATCATCCCCACGGATGCATACGCAGAAACCATCGTCAAGTACGCCGAAGAGGCAAAGTCAGACTTTATGCTCATTCCTTGGAGCACGTATGGAGGTATTGCCGAGGAGAGTTCCACAGCTGCTTTGACTGAGACTGGCAACCCGGATGATCGCTTCTTCAACAGGACATACATCGACTATGTTCAATCAGCTGTTGAACGATCTACTTGCACGACGGGTATCTTCATCAACCAAAATCACAACAATGAACTTTCCAGGAAGAATACCCTTACGCGTACTCGCACCGGTCTTTCTATCCACAGCGTCCACGACGGTCCAATCGTCCAAAGACCAGTTGACCAGCGCCAGAGCATTTTCGTCCCTTTCATCGGTGGTAAAGATGACCGTTCTGCTCTTCTATTCGCTCTCCAACTCGCCCACAACCCCCATGTGTCCATCCACGTCGTCCACCTTCACTTTAACGAACATGACTACGAAATGGACTCCCACGCCACTCCCGAGAGCGATCCCTCCTCCAGCAATGCTCTTGGCAAGAACGTTATCGGCATTCCCTCTGCCAGCGACATGGACCTTCTCAACACAGCCAAGAGCAGCGCCTCCGGAAAGCTCGAAGGACGCGTCACATTCACCGAGATCCCTGTTGAATCAGTGCGCAACCTTCCCGACCTTGCCGTCGCGCACGCACGCGAAACAGTCGGTAAATCCCGTCTCAGCATTGGCGACTTGGTCATCGTCGGTCGCTCGCACGCGCTGTTCGATAATCTCCTCGCGGAGGACTTTGGTGTCGAGAGGGATTTCCAGCGCACGGTTGGTGTGCTGGGAGATAGATTTGCCAGGGCGGGCATTGATGCTGGATTGTTGGTCATTGACGACAAGCAGGCGGATGTTTAATTATATGCAATTTATAGGTTTGGTTTGTCATTGGGTGTGTGGTTGTTTTTGCTTACGAGCTATGGCATCACAGTGTATCGGATAGAACTTGGATATGATTCGGAATATACCAGACTGCGGGTTTGATGGGTCATGAGGCTATGAATACAATATCTCCTGTTTTAGACAAACCATGTGTGTCTTTCTTACGGTATAAGTTATTGGTGACGGCTTTTTGATATGAGCGTTCGTGTAAGGGTTGGCAAATGAGATGGTAGAGTTTTGACGTTTGACAAGCTCGACAGAAGACATGTCGGAAGCATAATGACAGATCCGCCTGAGCTTTATTTAGTACTATCAACTTGTTTATACCTGAGTGTGTCTTGTCCGAGTACAAATAAGCCACACGAAAGCGCATTTCCCAATTGCTATTCCCAGATCTACCACCTGCAACTGAAGCACCTCCGCACAATGACAGCCTTTCTTCAGCATGACCTTGAAGTCTTCTCAAGCCAGACACCGAATTATAAAAGCCTCAACCTTCATCATCATGCTTGCGCTTCTCACCACTAGGCGCAGAGAGGATACTCAGGACAAGAGCACACGTCTCAACAGCCTTCTCAGCGCGCTTGTTTGCCTCAGCCAGCTTCCCTCCCAGGCCATCCACGCGCCCATTCGACTCGCCCAGTTTCCCTCCCAACTCGTCCAAGCGTTGGGCCAACTGGATGTTCTTGTCCTTCGACTGCTGGCTGTCCCTCTGGACACGGCTCAAGTTGCTCTCGAGTCTCTGCGCTTTCTGCTGGACTTGCTGAAGCGTGGCCTCGGTGGCGCTGCGTGCTGTTTGAAGGGCGCTAAGGTCTTTCTGGAGGGAAGCGACGCTGCCCTTGCTTTCTTCGAGTTCTTTGCGCGTAGTTGCGAGTACAGTCTTTAGCGTTTTGAGATCGCTGTCGTCCGCCGCTGCGGTAGGTTTTCTCAGCGTCATAGGGAGATTGACGACGATTGCACCGGCGAGACTCTCGACAGCCGTGTTCTCGATTGTGTTCTTGAAGTCGCGGAGACGGACTTGCATCTCAGTGTCTCGCGGTTTGTCGACTGGTCGAGATGACACTTGTGGTTGTGGTGAAGCTTTGGGTTGAGTTGAAGCCTTGGGTTCTGGCTCAAGGTCTTCATAGATCCCTGCAAACAGTTTCTTCTGGCTCTTAGCATCAATTTTGCTAGGGTAGAACATAGCATCGGTGGGAAATTCGACACCCCAGAGGACGGACATGTCCTTGCGAACGGCTCTCAGAGCAGGATGGCCAGGCCCCCACCAGGCCGCCAGGTAGAACCAGTACGCATAGCTCAGATGTTTGGTCTCGTTGTTCAGTCCCTGAAGAGCATTGTAGAAACGATGGGACTTTAGGGGTGCATTGTCCAAGAACCCACAGGCCTGGTCAATCTTCCATGCGTCAGTTAGGAACTTGGCCAGTTCGGTGGATAGAATCGGGGCCATATTCTTCTCGATCATTTGAAACCCAGCGACAAGACTCTTGATGACTATGCGTTCATCATCGTATCTGTCGGAATCCGGGAAAAACGATGTTTTAATCTTGTCGGTAGCTGCGAAAGGTCGAGGATCTACGGTTCTGTTCTAAGATAAACCTTTTAGATGGCTTGATGGTGAAGGTTCCCCATTCTACATACCTGGATGAAGAATATCGCAGCCTTATGTGGGTAGAACTTGAGAACTGGTGGTATTTTGGTGACTGATTCGAGAGCGCTGGCGGTTGCCATTTCGACTCTTCAGCAGCGTTGCAGTCAAGACGCTGTTGAAACAAAGAGATAGGCAAAATTATTTGAGAAGGCCGAGGATATGTTAGTGTCTGTAAGACGAGGAGACAAGAATAAACAAAGCCTTCGCTGCCAGTTTGACAGTGTAGGTAAAGTAGCAGACTAGGCAGTAACACAGCGCTCAAGATTTCATTGACCGGGGGCTGCGTTGGAAGAAATATGAAATCAGAGAAAGGAAACTGGGACTTGATTTATGAGCTATGACCCTAAGTTTATGGCAGGTATGCGTCCTTATTCAAAGCCGATATCGCATCCTGTTCTCATTGTGCCAAACATCCTCCGCACTTGGAATTCGTACCAGCTCCAGGCTCATAGCTGCACAGATTTAGGAGCAATCACTTTAAGACTACTTACCTGGGGGGTATATAAAGGGGTCTTATCTTCCCTCCTTGATTACATTCACTTTACTTTCTTCACATCCTCAACCTTTTCAAACCTCTTCTCTTTTACTTCAGCTTACATCGCTTTGTCTTCCTTTCCTTTCACTTCGATCCCATCATCTATCTTCAACATCCTCACCAAGCACTTCAACATGGCCCCTTCCAACTCCAACAGCGATTCGCCCGACAGCACCCAGGTCCCGGGCTTGAAAAGCGCTGCCTTTGCCGCGTCTACGGATCATCGCGACATGCTCGAGGACTTTGGTCGCAAGTATCACGCCCTCGGGGTCAAAGCTGGCTACACCACGGGCTTTGAAGCAGGTCTCGTCCAAGCCGAAGAGGAGACCGAGCTCCTCATTACCACTGCCACGGAAGATGCTCAGGCCCTCATCGCCGACTTACTCGAGAAAAGGACCAAGGAGGTTGAGGTTGATACCGACCTTGCTAATGAGGCCCGTAAGCGATTTTGCAACCCTTCACAATTTTCACTGAACACTGACCATGAGACTAGACAACTCCATCTCTTCGGTAGTATCCTCAGTGGATGATCTCATCCATGTACCGGACATTCCCTCCGATACTCTTAAGGAGCTCAGGGAGAGGCGTAAATACCTCTCAGGTATCAGGGACAAGTTCGGCAAGAGGCTCGGCAAGGATATTACCCCTCTGCACAGCAAGCGACGCGGGAGGCCGGTGAATCCGGCAAGGAGTGTCAAGCGCGAGAAGAGGGACTGAAGCGCTTCAAGACAGCTACTTCTAGCGCTTCGGACCAATTCAGTTTTGATTTGAGGATTGGGAGGATATCGGAAACTGGGCGTTGTGGCTCTTATAAGCGGGCTGATGATCTTGGTTCCTGGGTCATAGGGTGACACGTAAAATTGAGTTTCTCTGATACGTGCTTCGGAGGTGGTGTTTATCAGATCAAAACCAAACACCCAGAATAGTACGAAGAGACGCTAAATGAACAGCCGCGAGGGATAATTCGCATGTGAAGTGCCTCCTTTCAGATCTCCTTAAATCATTCGTACGGACTACGCACTCGGGATTTTAGAGGTGAGTTGCAACATCAACTGCACATCCTCCTCTCGTTTGGAAATGGCTATGCGCATTACACGCACTCATTTCCATTCTTTGAAGTCCCAGGCAGATCAAAGCTGCTCACTTTGACTCATAGGCTCTAACTGCTCCCTTTGACAGTGCACTCTGGGCAGCTGGCAACAGCTGGCAGTTCGGTCATTAATCACCAGAGCCAACAAACACCCACTCCAGGTACTCACTCGTTCCATTCTTCCTATCAAGCTTTTCTCTACTCTCATTCTCTTCTCTCTTACCATCCTCATCGTCATTACTTCGCTCGCTGCCATGCCTCGCATCATCATGATCAAGCGCAAACCGCTACCGTCTTCTCCCATTCGCAAACCATCACCAGCATCTGCCTTAGAGCCGTCTTTTCCATCGAGCAACAAAGAGGCGACCAAGCCTGCGCAGCGAGCCCCGCGCTTCTACAAGAAATGCCCCACGTGCAATGCCGCTGTCGTCAACCGAAACGGCGCGTTGGAGCGTCACGTTGCAAGACATACCAAACTCGCTGAGATTCAGGTACTTTCACCCACCTCACTACCAGGGTATTTCCTAACTGTGTGATAGGCCGCAAACGTCAAGATCGAACCCGCACGAGTCAACGTTCCCAACTTCAACTTAAACCTCGCTCTCGCACGCAACATGTGGCAGTCCACGCCTGCTAAGAATCGCGCCGCTGGTGGTGTCTTTACCGCCGGGCCTCTCGCAGGAAAGGGAGTTTATGAAGGAATGCCAGAGGTGTTTTTGTCGAATGGTCGGGTCAGGGCCAAGAGCATGTGGATCAAGAAGGATCTTGAGACGCGGATTAGAAGAGCGCCGTTGAAGGCTTTGAAGGACACGAATGCCGGTGCTGGATTGTATGGTGTGGATGTGGACGCTGCAATGGAGTGAAAGATTGCACGGGACTATCTGTTGGACCATATCTCCACTGGGGAGGCCATCAAAGAACGGTCGCCAGAATATTAGCCAATAGCTGAGCGTGATGAACAATTGATATTCACTATGCTAATGTACAACAAATACGCCTCCAAGTCTAACCATCCGAAACATGTGATATTACAGCCAGACTATCCAATAGTAAGATACCATTCCTCTAGTCACGTACAAGAATATCCCCCATCCACAAAGATCGTCTGCCCAGTCACAGCAGCACTTGCATCACTCGCCAAGTAAACAGCAACCCCAGCAAAATCTCTCGGCACACCATTCCGTCCAATCAAGGTCCGCGCCGCATGAGCTTCGGCTTTTGCAGGATCATCGAATGCCACTCGAGCCAAAGGCGTGTCAACTAGACCCGGCGCAATCGCGTTGCAGAGAACGCCGTGGCGCGACCATGCCTCTGCTTGGGATCGCGTCAGCCCGAGAAGACCGGCTTTGGATGCCCCGTACGCGCCGCTGTTGCCGAATGCTCGGAAGGATTGTTGGCTGATGATGTTGATGATGCGACCCCATCCCTTCTTGGCCATTTCGGGTCCGAATGCTTGACCTAGAGTGAAGGGCGCAGTGAGGTTTACTGCAATAGTCTCGTCCCAAGCTCCCCGCGATAGGTCGTTCATATGAGGTCTATAGTTGACGCCCGCGGCGTTGACAAGAATATCCGGTGTTCCCGCATTCGTTTTTATCGCGTGAATCGCATCTCGCACAGAGATTTGGTCCGCAAGATCTGCGACGATAGCTTCAGCCGTGACATGCAAGTCGGCGAGATGATCGATAGTATCCTGCAGCGGTTTCGGCCGCCGCGCAACGAGAACAATGCGACAACCCGCGCGCCCAAGCGCAATGGCCATTTCGCGTCCTATACCGGAACTGCCACCAGTCACAACGGCGGTTTTGCCCGCAAGGCTGAAGAGGCTGGAAAGATAGCTCGAAACAGCCTGGTTGCTCGGAGTCATGGTGGTGAAGATGAGCCTAGCTCAGTGTAAGGTTTGCAACGAGCAAAAGGGGGAAAGTTGAGGTCTGAATATGTTTATAGACTGAGAAAATAGTGGCATGTGCTTTTTGGCCAAGGATTGGAGTCTTGTGAGTGGAATCGGCTGACGCGAATTGGTCCACGAGATGTAAATGTGCATGCGGGGTAAATTGTCGTGACTGAACTTTAGTGACTCAGGCGACAATTGACGATAAAATGATGATGTTTGATTGAAATTCGAAGCATTCTATACAAAGCCATCGCCGTTCTAATTACCAATGTTATCAACGCGGTTCATAAGTGCATTTGGTAGACATACCAACAAATCGCTCACGATGCAGCCTCAATCTGCACCAAAACCAACCACCACGTCTCAGCTCCAACATCAACAACGCCCGGCCCATTAACCTCAAGGTGAGCAATATGCTCGCTCAGCGCGCTAATCGGTCCCAGCGGTCCTGCACTCTTATCGCCTTCGGCAGAAGCCTCGAGCAGCGCCTTGATCGAAACACCCACCACCTCGGAGAGCTGCTCGGTATTCACCAAAGTAGCATGCAAGCCTCTTTTGTTGAACCAATCGCGGTTCGCAACAGCCACGTACGCAACAGCTCTTTCGGCGGCTGTCTTGGGCTTGCGCACGGCTGCGGCGATGGTTCGTCCTGGGAGACCGACAACGGTTCCGACGGCACCCAAGGCTGCACCGAGTGGAATAGAGATGGCGCCGCCGACGACGCCGAATGCTGCGCCGATGATGTTACCTCTCTTCGCATTAGCAGCAATGTTCTTGCCGACTTGCTTGGCGTGGTTCTCGACGCTTTTCACGTAGTTGACTGGTTGCTGACCGACAGTCTTAGCGACGTCCCCAGCGTGGTTGATGGCGCGTTCGCCGACCTTTGCACTCATGAAGGCGGATATCGTGTTGAGGAACGCAGCCCATGCTTCCTTGGTGATGCCATGGCCGAGAAGAGCTGGGGCGTAGGCTTTAAGGAAAGGTGATGTTTGTGTGGGGCTCTCCTGGGGAATGGCGATGGGTTTTCGTTGGCTGGTTGAAGCTTCTGAGTATGTGGGCAATGAAGATTCAACGGGGAAGTTGAAGGGGTTTTCGGCGGTGGGCAGCTTTTCGTTAGGCTGGGAGGTTGATGGAGATGCTTCTTCCTGGTAGGCCGGAGCGGGAGGTTGCTGAGGCTGGGATTGGTTGGCGAGATGCTCTGCTTCTTTGCTGGAGGACATGATGATAGAAGCTGGAGATTGCGAGATAAGATGCTATTAGTAGATCTGGTAGAACTGTGGAGATTGAGTGAGATGATTCGTTTCTTAACCTCAATTGATGAGAGGGAGTGCCATCTTAAATCATAAACACAAGCCAGTCAGGTGATAAGCTTCCACTTGCTCTGCCACTTCGTCATCGGTGAAAGTGGCAGAAGCTGCCGCGCAACGTTTCAGCCCTAGGATCTACGACCGGATGTTGAACCAATGGGAGTCCCCGCCCAAGTTGTAAGCTCGAATGAATTAACGGAGCGGGTTAGCTTTGAGATTAAGCGAGACCGAGGGTTTTTTGACGTGGAGGCTGTGTTTAATTGAGGCTCCTCGAATGGATGTCTCGTTACAGATGCTTCCCCATCTTGCTGCTTTCTGCGACGCAACAGTACAGATTGACTTTGTTCTCAGTCAACTATCAAGCGCGAATGGTTGATGTGCCACCACTATATCGGCCCTCGTACAAACACGATGAAAGATATTTCAGTCCATCGCCACCTTTGTTGGTTAAGAAGATTAGGACTCGTCCATTAACATGAGGAGTCTGAAAAGAAAACGTAACACTAACTACTTCAAAAGTCTCTCATGTTTCTCGCTCCTAAGTACAACTCGATGGGGGAAAGGCTTGACGCGAGCAATCACACCCGGCAATTGCTCATATTCAACATCGATCTCCTCTCCATTCCTATCCACCGCCTTCTTAATATCAAAAACAGCCAAAGTCTGCGCGATACTGAGAAACATCGTCTGATCAGCAATCCATCGCCCAGGACACGCCCTTCGCCCAAATCCAAACACAATATCCGTTGGCGGGGGCTCATTGTACGGTTCGGAAAACCTCTCAGGCTTGAACTCCATCGGCGCATGGTAAACCTCAGGATCATGCGTGAGCGACGCTGCTGCGGGGAACAGCAGCGTGTTTTTGGGTATGAAGTACCCGTTGTAGGTGTCATCCTCTGTGGTCATGTGCGGAAAGCCCATCGGCGCAAGGGTGTGCCAACGAAGCGCTTCTTGTGCGATGGCGTTGATGTAAGGAAGATTGTGCTTGTCGGATAATGACGGAAGACGAGAATCGCCTATGACGCGGTCAATCTCTTCCTGGGCGCGCTTCTGAACTTCGGGATAGATAACCATGGCTGCGAAGAAGGAGAGAAGCATTGCGCCGGTCGTATCAGTGCCAGCGTTCATCATGGAGGCAGCTGTCCACTGAATGACGCGCTCTTCCTCGGGGTCGATCTTGCGATGGACATCCTTGACCAATCCTGCAACGTAAGAAATATCGTCGCTGCCACTGGCCATCTGCCCCAGGACGTAGTTGTACGGCTCTTCAACGCCCTGCAGCAGATGTTCTCTGTACGTCTTGGCTACGTTTTTGAACCCGGATCCGGGCATCCACTCGGGAATATATCGAAGCCAAGGCATCAAGTCTACCATCCAAGCGCCTGGGCTTGTAGCTTGCGAGAACTCTTCCATGACTAGGTTCGCTGTGGCGACTATGGGGTCGTTCTTGGAGGGGTCTGTCTCGTAGTTGTAGAGAATGCGGAGCATGATGGACCCGGACACTCTGGGACGACAATCAGGCTTGTTCTCATCATGGTGGAGTGTTACTTACTGATTCAAATGATCCGACAGGTTCTCGCTGTTTGGGTCCGCGTGAATGCGCTTCAGCAACCGCAAGATCTCCAGCTCTTGAATGGGCTCGAATCTGACAATCGACTTCTTGCTGACTTGCGTCGCCGTAAGCTTGCGATGCAGTCGGAACGTTCGATCGTACGGCATCATGCCCATGATGTTGTTATATCCGACCCTGAACAGCACAAGTTAGAAATACACCACACTCTTGGAGAGCTCTTCTCACACATCACCCGCAAATACCAATTTTGGTCGTGAAGCACTTTTCAAGGCCCGTGTTTCCAGAAGGTCCATGATGACCTGCTTGTCATGTAGGATGACAAAGAGTTGACCGAGTACAGAGACCGAGCTGATAGGACCGTATTTCTCTTTGTGTTTCTGCCAATGTGTCCATTCTAGTCTTCCAGGAGGTGGAAGATCACGTATGTTGCCGAGAAGTGGCAGGCCTCTCGGTCCAGGCGGTAATGGGCCTCTGCTGCGTCGTTGGATGTGCCTGAAAAGGAGATAGCTCAGCAGTGCCAAGACACCTGAGTACAGTAGTGAGCTGCCAGCCATAATATCGAATGAAGGCGACTAAGAGCTTTTCTTTTTGGATTCTTTGGAAGAGGGGGCACTTTTAAGTCTTATAAGCACAGCCATGTCAGCCAATGCCTTTACCAATGCAGACTCCTCATGCAACTAAGTTGGACCTTCACCTTGTCATGTCAGATGCTAGAGCTGACAGCGGGGCCAGCCGCTCTCATGGTGCTGTCATTGGATGCTTCGCAATTGGGTCCGACGTTGATCTTATTAGACGCAGTAATATCTGAGACTTATAAGTTGGAGTATTTCTTACTTTCTCATATTATTTCGCACATCTCCTTATTGCGACTTGCTACATTTAAACAAATAGTTCATAGAATAAAAGATAGCGACATCAGTCTATAGGGCAACCCTTGGACTGAGTGGCACGTTAAGAACTGGCTACTGGTATTTGTGTATCTATTTCTTAGTGTATGATGTGTATAAACTTATCGACAAGAGCTCAAAATGAATGTGTGAGTAGCTAGAATAATATAGTGGTCATGTTTACATCCTCATTGTCCGCCGACACGAATGGATGCATCCACAATGATAACCAAGTAGCCCGGTGGCCTACAGAAACCTAAGGGCCGCCGGGACGGCCGCTCTCGTCCCAGTATGCGTCTCCCTGGGCCCTGCAAGAGCCAACAACGCAGTAATAACCGCCGTTTCGGTTCGCACTGTTGGGGGACCTCATAACGAAGGGGTCGGAATCGGGCACCCATCCGGAGCTGATGTCGCATGTGTCGTGGACAACATTATTCACGGTATCTGTTGGTTGTCTGTGTCAGCCTACCTACGGACAGGGGAGATGGATAGGAGGACGGATGTCATTTACAAGCAGTGTGGGCGGTATTGTACCAGATGCAGACCGTGTCGCCGGACTCGCCGTTGCACTCGTAGTTGGATCCCGTCGTCCACTGCTCCTCGACAGCGAAGCCAGCCGAGATCCACTCGTAAGCGTTGATGCCGCTTACACCGAGGCTCCATGAGACCGTGAAAGACTTGCTGTTCATCTCGCCGACGGTGCAGCCGCTTGCAGCGCCGCAGGCGATGTTCTCCGAGAGCTGCTTGTCGTAATAATTCTGGTGGGGATCACCGTCGCCGATGACAGATGTCTGCGTGAGAAAGGTGCAGTCCGGAGGTGTGCGCTCGTCCAGGCCGCGACGCTCGACTAATGGCCTACGCCCCGCTTCCTCGAGAGCTCTGACGCGGTCCCTGGAGGTGAAGAATTGCATCCTCGACTTGACGTCTTGGTCGTCGTGGCAGTCCTCGGCGTCATCCATAGGAGCATCAGCGCCAGGGGTGAAATCGATGCCGGAACATTCGACGACGGCCACGCGGGCGTCGTACTTCTTGGTGCAGACGGGGCCGCCGGACATCTCGGGTGCGGAGTGAGCCCTGAACTTGGTGTCGCCGACTGTGAAGTTTCCAAAGCCGTTGTCATCGACATCGGAGAAGTCGATGGCGTGAGGCGAGCCCTGGAGGAGGCTGGAGCACGACTGGGCGATTAGCCTGTCGCTCTCGTCGTAGATGCTGAGCATCGGCTTCTGGTCGGTCTTGTCATGGTGCCAGATAACCTTGACGTTGGCGGCAGCGGCCGAGGCGATGATACATAAGGCAATGGCTGAAGAACGCATTATAGGCGATGGGCGGAGGATATCCTGGCTGATGAGAAGAGAGTTGAGGGTGAGGTTGATGATTAGTATGACTTCTGATAATTGACGACCGAAAGTCCCGGCTTTATATAGTTACATGTCTATCCGTGTTTGGAAACATGTTAAACGCCAATGCTCAAAGCGCTTCTCTCCTCTTGTCTCCTCCTTTGATCTCACCCTATTTTCATGGATTGTAGAATTCAATTTGATAAGCTTCATCTGCCACACACTGCGTATGTCATCCTAAGAGAGCAATACGACGCCAAGGTAGTTCTAACTAGGGTCTGCGAAGAGTCAGCAATCGACAACTCGGCCGGTTCGCTTGAAGATTTGGAATCTAGATAGATTACAGGCGTATACGCGTGAAAGTTTTGGGAAGATTGCATCTCATATTGCCCGGTAACAAGATGACGATGATTACTTGCTCCGGATATATATTATAGAGCGACTAACGGGTGTTAGCCAAAGTCGCCAAGATTAAACTCAAGAAGGATCGGCAAGACTACGACATCTCATTGCATGCCTGGTGACATCCATAGGTACTTGATTACTACAGCCTAAAAGAATACGCCAAAGCTGGACTAGAATACGCTCGGCAACCCCGGTGCGATACGCTAGTTCATGCACTCTCTAGACGTGACTGCGGCGTATTTGTGCAATCGCTAGCTGTTGCCAAGGTGCGTATAAGCTGAATAGCTGTGATAATTTATAACAACAGCTATTGGCTAGAGGAACAAGATCCTCATTACTCTGGCATTTATTCTTCCATATTGAGCGTATGTTAGAGATGTCAGTCATGCAGATCCAAGCAAGGCCGTAGGATCATGTTACCGCATCGCTGCCTGCTATGCATATGTCTCACATTACTAGCTTCAAGGTCTAGAGCTTGATTCCACCGGTTCGAGACCATCTGATGTCTTACACAGTCGTTTCCATACCAGCTTTGTTGAACTTGGACGTATAGCATCCTTCTGGCCAATTGGTTTCCTTCAACATCTTTTCATTCATGGACAGTTGGACAAACAAGCATATGTTCTGTGGTAGATGCTGAGCTATCCACATTCAGGCTCCCTTGGTCTTGGCGCTACTAAACCGAAGACCAATTCCAGTTCATAGAAGAACAACAATGCTTGGGGTACAGCATCATATCAAATCTCCTACTTCTAGACGCTCGGGGAAGATAATGCAACGTAACGGTCTGTGCTCGGCATTCGTTGCGGCCTATGACGCGCTTGCATGGCCGACTTCTCGTATTAATTATGAATTTATGATTACCAGGTCTCTGCTTGTTCTAACGGGTCCCGCGATCAAGAGCGGGAGTGGCTGGTGCACTGATGGTCGAAAATTAATTTTGCCGGGAATAAACTCAATTTGGCGTGACAGCCCGTTAAACTTTGTTGGTATCGGAGCCGAAACTCCACTATCGGAGAAATATCGTCCTGTGGAATCGAGACACTTCCCGGAAGAGGAATTAAAGCTTCGTAGACTTAGATAGAGGGTTAACTTATCAACGTAATTATACATGGGTAACTTGACCACGCTCTTTAGATTGGTACAAAACGTAGAAACATCAATTGTTTGTTACCTAACGGTCGGCTTCGGGTAGGGCTTCGGAAGCTCGCTAGAGCTGTCCCCGCTGACATTTCTGAACAAGGGTCCCACGTCCTATCTCGACAGTGGACGCCCGAATGTTTTTAATCAATACAAGATCCAAGTTTTTGGCGTGAGGATATGCAAGTTCCTAATAATAAGCTTTCTGCTTTCGTGTTGCTTGAGGGCCTCGGATTGGAGACGCTGCTATGCCCGCACTCCGACAAGGTGACTCTTCCGGGCGGCATTTTCAGTTCAGTGATGTATTGGAATGGCTGCGATTATGCACTGATCAATTTAGCGGGCCATTATCTTTTGTCTGTAAAGTGGAAGTCGTTGTATCCTGCTCCGCTGTGCTCAATTGCTACCCGACCATCAGTACCCGTAGGCTTAGACCTTCTTTATTCTACATTTTCCTTTGTCAATTAATTGCAAGCGAACTGTCTTACTATTACTGCCTGTTTGGGCCGACTTCTGATTTTGGAACATTGGCACTGGTGGCCCGTTACTGTCGCCTGTCTCTATTATCTCTATTATACCACTACCAATCGCATTTACTACAATATGTTTCAGTACAGCCAAGTCTTCCCACAAAGTATAAACACACGAATCCGTTTTCCCACTCTCATAAATGAACTCCAAACTTTTTGTACACGTCCCAAAAACTTTTCCTCAAAATGATCCCTGCTGTTAACCACCGCACACAGTAAAATACACGCTAGCCACAAAAGAATCTGAGGGTATCGAGGGGTATCCCATGATGTACAAAGTAGCGCTGACCTTCCCATTTTCGTTCCCAACTCCTATATGATACTGAATGAAAGAAATATTAAAAATTAAATGCGGTTCGTGAGGGCGATGCCGGGCGACGCGGGGCGGTCGAGCTCAAGGCGATGCATGTGCGCATCGAGAGCGTTCACGGATGTGGATGCGCCGATTGACGTGTGGCGCTTGTGGCGGGAGGGCTTCTTGGTGACGCTCATCTTGCGGGTGCGTCCGTTCTTCTCGGAAAGCGGCGACTTGGGGCATTTGTCGTCCAAGGTGGATGTTGATGAGATGGAGGACGCGGATGAGTGGGACGACATGTTGCTGGTGTAGGACGATGCGCGCGAGATAGACGAGTGCACGGGAGAGCGTGGAGAAGCTGTCTGTGGACGCTCGGCGATGTCGGAGAGGATCTCCTGTGGTGTACGAGGCTTGTCGTTGACCATTCCTAGACATCGCTGCCACCAGCCCTTGTCATGCTCATCCGAGAACTCAACCATGTCCGCAAGCGCCTCCTCAGCGCGCTCCGTCTTGTCCTCGTCGAGCTCCAGGGCGCCGTGCTCCGAGGCCAGGTCCAGCAGGGCGGCAGCATCGCAGGCGTCGCGTCGCTTGCTGCTGTCGTTCTCGTGCAGGCCGCAGGCGTCCATCTTGAAGATGATGGTGTCGGTGAGGGACGTGTAGGGTAGGGTGGCTTCGCCGGTGACATCGCGGACGCGCTTGGCGGTGTTGGGGAGGTAGGGGCTCAGCCAGTCGGGGATGAGCTTGACTTCGATCTCCCAGCCGCTGGTGTGGCGGTACAGAACGACGCCTGACTTTTCGACGAGGGGACTGATCGGGTGGCCGACGATTTCTTTCTTGACGCGACCAGGGGAGGAGGATTTGCTGATGACGAAGTCGATACTCTGCTGAAGTTAGACACCCGGTAAACAAAAAGGGAATTGAATGCAAGACGTACGGTTATGCGACGGTCCTTGCGCGACAGGTATTTGGTGACTGCCAAGTCACCGATAATGGCGAGCCGGGTGTTCTCAAGGCCGGGAATGTCTGCGATGAGACGGATGATGTGAAGAGCAGCCTGCTCGAGCTGGGCGAAGCTTAGTCTTTGCGACATTGTGCACTGCTTTACTCTGGAAAGCGACTAACAACCTCGCCCGCGTTGCTTGAGATACGAAATGGTATAGAGAAACCTCTCTCTCTCTCTCTTCCTCCGCCAGCGACGGTCTCCTAGATATATGTTGCCAATCCTACTCTAGGTCCCTGCGTTTTCCGGGGTGATGCATAGGGACCTTTTGCACCCAAAGCAATGCCCAACTATTGTGCTTGGGCAGGGCATGACAGGTTTGTAGCCAATGGAATGGCCCGTGTACCTGAACTTGCAATCTTATTTTTCTCGGGTCATCCTAGTTCGGGTTCCAATCGGCGAAGCCCAAGGGAGGGACTCCACAGCCTCAGCTGGAATGACGTTTCCCCTTTGTTTTTATTTTACTTTCCATTTATAATAATCGAAAGCACTGACAGCGAGACCCTTGCCTTCGGGCTCGATTGACTTCCGCATCGTCCGTATTTCCTGCGCGAAGACAGGGAAGAACCTCGATGTGTGGAATGGAATGGATTGGCTGGGAAATGGGAATTTGTGTGTGCTGTGTCTTTGAACAAGGCCAATTGTGAGCATGGCAACGAGGATCTGGTGGTGTACGACTGAGATTCCGACTCGCCTAGAAGCCAGAACCAGGTTTTTCCTTTTTTTCCTCTCCCTGCGTTGTTTTGGTTTGACTTACTTTTCCTTGCTTCTCGAATATTTCTCGGATAGCTGTTCCTCATCCTCTTCTCGCTGTTTTCGCATCAGCTGATTATTATGGGCTTTCTCATTTACCATTATTCCCTGGTAATTTACTACGGATCTAACCTGTCATCCTGTCAGCCCTTGGAGGGTTTAGCAGATCAGCATCAGCTAGTGAAACATTGGGCGCAGTTTCAGAATGACTCGCAATACAGCTGAAATTCCATCAATAGATACTCCGTAAAAAATATTATTGCCGTTGATTCAACTCACGGCATTCACTAGAGATACTGTTTCGCTTGATACCTTGACAACCACAGCAGTCACGAGCATCACGGGCCACTCGTATATTTTTATCGGCGCTCTTATCCTTGTCTTTTCGTACTGCACAGATCATTCCATAAATCTAATTTAACGTTACCTCTCGACCTTTGCATAGTCTCTGCTGCATTGGCTTCATGGTGACCACCATCTAACCTAACATCAACCGTCATTTAGCAGCTGATCCACAGCTTTGATACTATATTATTAGCGCATGGAACTATCATCTCCCTAGTCTTTCTTTCTGTCTGTTATTCTACTGGAGACTCGGATAATCCTGGAAAGACAGCCACTTCACAAACATATGCCCCGTTGTCGGTTAACCCAGCGCCCGCTGCCTGCAGCCTGAGACAACAGCACTCCTACACTCCTGGTCGGTCCAGACCGAGATCGTGTGTATTTGACATTTGCTTCTTTCGCCAAAAGCAAATCTCTAATGACTCCCCCCTTGCTTCCGTAGACAGTAGCACCAGTGGAAGTATAATCAAGTATAGTCTTCCCACAACTTTCCTGCAGATGAAGGTCTTTGCTTCCGTCGATGATCGTCCCGCTGATGATATGGTTGCGCATCTTAACTCATAAGAGGACCCTCACTGTCGTTATATTGTGAGTGTACCTTGGCACCTGCCTCGATATTTAGATGCGTTGTAATGCGCTGGCCGAATATATTGTGTGCGCTAAAGCGGTTTGATCAGACACGCTTTGGGCGTTGACATCTGCACCGGCTCCAAGGAGTATCATTTTGGAAGATTGGAGTGACGAATAAGAACCACATTATTTCGTGAGGTGTCTCAGTACGTGGGGAAACGGCCAAATCTCGTGAGCTATGAGGTATATATCCGTGGTGTAATGAATTTGTTGAATTACACCACTTACTTCATCGACTGTCACTAAACTGCAGCAAACCCAAATCGTCAGTCCAGTATCACTCTTACCTTTGGCGTCAAATTGCGCACCGTAATTCTTGACAGCTCAACATGTCGGAGTTAATAACTGTAAGTTTTCCGTTACAAACCAGATTCAAGACAACACCTCAGCGAGCTCCACGCGACGTACATTCTACTTGTAAAATCTTGCCATAGTCTCACCATAAGCCTTGTATAGGGTTTCGTCGTGGCTGTTTTTCTTTGTTTTGTTCCCGGAACTGATTAGGGTTTATTCCAAGCCTCTTTCGAAGGCTTTGCTTTTAAGCCACTTCAGAGAGACTTGTGCTACGAGAAACTTCACGAATGGTATAAGCTAAAAGTCTATCTAAAATAATGAGATATATCCTATGCTATAAGGTCTAAACTATATTTCATATATGTTACTTATAAGTATTGATATAGTCGAGGGCCTATTCTCGCGTGACATAATTTGTGGGATTTGGTTGCTATTTCTTATCCAATCGAGACACTCGGCAGTCGCTAACAACCATTGGTAGGTACCTGTCAGTTTTCTGGCAGCGTATTGCTTTGTCGTGCGGCAAAATACATGTATAAATGCCCGTTCGGATGGATTTGTTGCTCTTGAGCATGTCGCAGTAGTTCGGTACGTTTGACGGTGGGATTTCTGTCGCCAGCAGCTTCTCGAGCTATTTGGTCAGACCAGGGAATAAAGAAGCGTGTATTTGAATAATGATGACTTACTATCACGGAGAACATAACTCGACTTTTGTTTTGTCTGACCCAATTCTGGGGTTAGATAGCAGATGAGATCCTTGGCGTAAGCAGCAGCTACCATTGCAGCATATCCCTGCCATGCATCGGAACTGTGAGAGTCTGCGTAGTTGCAGATGCCATTTATGACAAGACACGGGAAGATGTTCACCAATCCTGCGGCCTGCATATCGAAGCACAGAACTTTCTGCTCGGCCGCCAGCGTGTCGCGCATGATTGCGTCTCTCATCAGACTATTGCCAGACGCAATAGTCCCGTAGTGAACCTCTGAATCGTGGTCGATACCAGGTCCTCTCCCGGGGCGGGGAACCGTGTTCGTTGAGTCTTTCCCACAGGTAGAGGCACATGGCCCATCACGATGAACAACATCGGACTTGAAGAGCACATCTGTATCAGGCGGTGGTCGCCCATACTTTCGTCTTAACTCGGGTCGTTTCTCAAGAATCTCATCCACCGCTTCTGCCAGTCCGTTGCCATTTTTATCATGCTGTGTGTTGAGCCCCGCCAATGCAGTAAGCAGGGTTCGGGGGGGTTGGCTCAATGATCGCGTATACTGATATTTCTCGCCTTGTATAAATTTTCCAAAGTCGTACTGAAACACTCCGCCATGACCATTTTCTGGACAGCTAACCACGACGTCGCCTAAGCGGACATCACGATTGGGAAGTTGAGGTGCACCACCGCCAATTTCAACCAGGAGACCGATCTTAACGTTGGGAAAGCTGCGGAGTAAGTTTGTTGCGACTGTGGCAGCCGAGGCAGTTCCGCTTTCACCCTTTGGTAGGACGGCTATAACGACATTGTGTTGGCCTATGGCGCCCAACCAGTACGAGTTGGTGTCATTTGGAAAACGATCTTTTGGTTGGCCATGATCTTCATCCAGAAATGTCTGTGCTGCGAGGAATTCTTCCGGAAGGGCGGAGATCCAGCCAAAGGTGTAGTCTGCTGGGCTTAATTGCTTCATGTTTCTTGCATCTGTTGAACTGTTTGAGAGGAAGATGAAGGTTGGTATTAAATAATGGGAATCTTACTCTATTTAATCATTTTTGGGCGGCTAAACACTTCTGCACAATTCAACCCCTGGACTTAGACCTATCACATATCAATGATACTTCACAGGAAATCGTTATCCTACCACGACCTCGAGGAAGTAATTGTACCACTATTACAGAGCATTACCGAGAATACCAAGGCATAAATACAAGTTAAACCACACAGATTGTATTATTCCGTCCAGGGTTGAAACATCCTGCAGCGTGCTAAGCGCGCGTTACACTCGGTCCAATCAGCTACAGTATGGTGTAGAGAACAACACAAGAGAAGTCAGCAGGGGTATGAACGAAAATAGAATAATGGGTCAAAGGCCGCGGCCCTGAGGATAAGGTCAAGCAAAGTGGTAGGCAGATCCGCTGACTTTCAAGTTGGATTGCCGTCCGGGGTGAAAGCGCGTAAATCTGGTTCTTGGCGCGTCCAACCACAACAACTCTCAATGAACCTGGATAAGGCAAATCCGGTGAAACTATAAGCTTTGATGGTACTCTCATAATCCTATCTGCTTTTATAGGCTCGTCTCATAAGTGGAAACCCCATATATAATTGTCCTCGTGCTGTTTTGTGCCTCAAGATCCTCTCGTTGAGACCTCCGAAATTCAGGGCCCAGAATTTCTTCCTCACTCTGATTATCACCCTGAGCCCTTTCCAAGCCATCAGAGTAAGGTCTCGCTTTAGTAACTGAGTCCCCCATACCAGACTTTCGATCCTGTTCCCTGAAGACATCGTTTGGATCGAATACGTTGTTTCTCTTGTAGGCGGGCTTAGGATATAGAGTGCTTCCACCGATCGTCTGCAAAGGATATGATCCCGCCGAATTAGGCTCGCGGGAGTTGCTGATGCCACGAGACGGCCACTTGCTGAAACACTGCTTCCAGAGAGGTCGACAAACTGGGATGCCGATGCAGATCATTGTCACGGTCATTTCGGCGGCGCTCCATGTGATCAATCCCATAGGATCCTCTGCGAATGAAGTCAGATGAGGTCAGGTAGCCTGTGGAGAGACGCACTGGTATGGTTTGGACTTTCGAGCTTTGGGACTTCGAGAGTACGTTTGATACCGAAGGCCCCAGCACTAGATGCTAATTTAGCGAAGGCCGATGCAAGACAGACAAGAACGCTTACAACACACCCAGGCTGAGACTGCTGAGGATGACTACTTTCTCTTTTCTTTTCATCTGCAGGCTCCATATGAACAACCACGGAAAGCCAGCAAGGAAGAAATCAACCACAACACAAAGAACTATCACAATTAGCTCACTCCCACCAAGTAGCAGTGTCCGACTCACTACAGAGTAACATAGACACAGGAGCCGTATCGACAGTACAACGTCCCGGTATGCGGCGGTCCCAGAGATACCTCGGCGGAGTGCACTGGAGCCAGTAAACAAAGCAGACAGCCACAGAAGCTGCCATGAGACAACCCATTGACAACCAGATAGCGACCTTGTGCCATTGCTCTTGAACGAGCCGAAGCAGGAAGAGACCGAGTGACGACTTGGCAAGGCTCATGCCGAGTATTGCAAAGGTTTGGCTGGTAGCTTCGTAGATAAGCGCGGACTGCAAGTCGCCGGGATTATTTTCCATTATGTCGGGGAGGTCCTGGCCCAGGCCGTAGTGCACCCCGACGGTCATGAAGATTGTGTTGAGCAGAAGAAAAACCTAACGTCGAAGATGTTGGTGGGATGAAAGCGAGGTTTGATACTTGACTTACAAAAGCAAGATTGTAAACATGGTCGTCAATGCCGAACGACTTGACGATAACTACTCTGGTGTATGTTCGAAGTACAACAAAGACGAAGCCAACCGCAGTCAATGCCCACATAACAGTGATGACCAAGGGCCCATCCCCTCCCATCGCCATGGCCTGTCGAATATGCCCTGTCGAGATAAACAGTGTTTTTGCAGCTTGTGTAACGATCGGAAAAGAACGTTGATGATGAGCCACCAACATATGATGGAAGAATAAAAGTGGCGAGCCAACACTGAAGAAGGAGAACAATCGGTTATGTGATAAGCCACAGGGCAACATAGGCCTTTTGCTCCTCAAAAGACATTCTTAATCCGGCCAGTCCTCGAAGCAGAAAGGCGAAACGCCCAATAGGTGGGTTCTATTGATGCATACTACCCGCATTCCAGACCCAACAGGTCGGTGATCAGACTTGATACTCGGCTCCGGCCCCGCAGGTATGGCTTGCATACCGTTGACGTTGCTGCAAAGTTTGGCTAGGTTTGACCGGGCATTTTGGTGATATGGCTCTTGACTCGGCCGGAAGTGACCCTCTGATACGTCGTAGGGATCTTCATGTGGCATTCCATGGCTGAAGAGAGCGTGATCACAGATGCTATTTTGTATTTACGTATGAGCTTGTCGTCGATCAGTCTTAACTCTGGTTAATATACCCAGCTCAGTGCAGGTGATTCAAGCACACACATCAAGTCGGGCGCCACGTTTGTGCATGACAATAAAGGCTTTGTTTGGCGACTGACCCTGCATTTTAGATGGGCCAACGGTGGCGACGGGCGGTAATGCAGTCAAACGCTTCCCCTTGATTCAATATCGACCGGATGGCTCTGCAATGCTCACCAAGTTCACAGGGCGACCGATGCAAGACCGCTTGATCGATTTCATCCACGTTACCCTCGATTCGACGAGAACGGCATGCACTCGGAGCCGTAGGCACGTCGATTAAAGGTGGCGTTCTGACAATAGAACTTTGAAGTTGGTGGCGGACGATCAACAGGCGTTGACTGAGACTACGATCGATCGAGTGATTGCTTTGAGTGCGGTGGTAGGACGCCACCCTGTCAGAAAACGGCTATTTGCCCCGGAACTTAATCCATAATAAAATGATTGCTTAGTATCTATTTATAATTTATAATCCATCTCATATGATTGACGGTATGTATTGTACCTGATAATCCTGTCTTAAAACTCGTAAGTAAAAACTCTTTGTGCATAATTTATAGGGACTTCATCCTGTCATTATATATGATTCTGTGGATCTGGACTTTGCAAGATTCTCATCTGGATAACCTAAGTCTGCCTTTCACGAACCTCGTATGCAAACATCTGGTTAGACTCCACCCCGTGCCTATCCCTCATCTTGATCGCCGTCTCTTGACCTGCCACCGGTACACGATACTCAAAGCCCACATCTGCAGTGCGACCATCCGGAAGAGCGTACGGGAACGGAAGATACTCTGGTAATAAGCCTAGTTGTCGTAGAAGGGTTCCCTGGTCCCATGAGATATGCTCGTGGTACAAGCAGTCTCCTCGGATGTTGACTACAGCCGTGAATGGCACTTCGGCCTTGATGTTGGTGGGTGGAACGCCGGGCAGCCTATGTATGCTGAGTATGCGAGCCTTTAGCAGAGGACGAGCACTTACATCCAAGGAACTTCTTGATCGTGGGTGAACTTGAAAATAAATTCATCGACGATCCTGTCAATACCGATGGTTCGGCTTATAAGATCCAGTTCTGAGTCTGCCGAGTTATTGAAGATAAAATTGTGCCGATAAAAGTCAGAAAGCTTATCCCGACCAATCCCTCCAGTCAACTGCAAGTATTAGTCAGAATTATTGCTTCAATCATGGACGCGTGGCTTACTGTCGGGATATGATTCACGTAGGGTTCCTGAACCATAGTACTCATCGTATGCTCGACAGAACGATCGGCAAACTCGTAGTGAGTGTGTTCCTCCCAGATATGCTCAAGATCAAAGTAAGGTCCTCCAACTTTCGGTTTGAGAAACTGAAGATTCCTCGTATGCGAGACGGACTCCATACCATAGTCGAAGTGGTCGTGGAAAGGCGTTGCAAAGGCATGGCTTTGTGCCTTGGGATAGAAATACTCGGAGCCAGTGGCTCTGTCAGTGCTGCGCTTTGTAGCTGGTCCCACTACGTGTTGTAAAAGAGGAATGTCTATAGACGAGAGTTCTGGTTGGTTGACTTGATCGACGTAAACTACCGCTGCCACAATGTCGGAGACACCAATCAAGCACGATGCGACGGTGTTCCAAAGTCCTGGAAAGTATACTACTCCCTGTTAGTTACAAAACCACAATAACGACTGCGATCTTACCAACTAAACCAATCCTGCCCTCATCGCACTTATCGCACTGAGTCAAGGCCTCGAGTGCTTCAGCGATGACAGACTGGCTACTTGTATTCTCAAATGCAGACGAGTCGATCTGGACGACGGTATATCCCTCTTCGGCCCACTTGATAAGCACCGAAGGAACACCATCTTTAATCTCCAAAACGTCCTCCGAAGTTGACGTAAGAACGACGAGCCCGGGTCCGTGGCCGCGGCGCGAAAGCGGGGGCAGCAATGATATACCCGGCCTAACAACCTTGAGCTGAGGCGTTGGCAGTGGCTTTGGCGGTAGAGTAATGTCCGCGAACATGTTTGTTCTCAAATGATATGAATGGAACCGAGTTGTTTGAGTCAAGTTGAGACCATGACCTTCTCCGCACTGAGGGGGGTTCCGGGTATGACGCACCCAATTCGGCAATACAGGCCCGCAAGGATAAGAGACACACAATGCGAGGCCGCATGATAGACATCCGTAATCTTGAAAGCTAGAATAAAAAGTCTGAAATTTAACCCCAGTGGGTGTCTTAGCCTGGCGGTGCCGTTTCAGAGGATAAGAGGTTGCGATTTACGGTCAAGTTATTTCCTTATCTTGGCAGATGTGAAAATTGATAGCTGTGTATCATCTTCCATTCAGTAGCTAAAACACGGGTTCGAAACAATCGACAAGTTTGCCATAACAAGTAGCAGCCTGGCAAGCGTGAGCATTGATACCGCGCAACTCAGTCTCAAAACAAGAGCCTCAGCTAGAGTCAACGGGCATCAGTAGCTGGGTCAACCATGTGGTGCAAAGCAAAGAACATATCACGAGTGCTACCAATGGAGGGCATGAACAACTCGCGGGACTTAGGCACACAGTAAGTGACAGATCAGCTGGCCGGGCCGATTGGTTCTGCGAACTACCCAACGGCTTTTGCACTCGTGTCAGCTGCAACTACTTATACCATCACAATAAAACTCGATCTTCAACAAGGTTGACAGCGGGACCTCCAGGTAGTTCATAAGTGCTTGCCAGCTGGTGTCAAATGACCCTTTCGATATCACCACTAGTCGTGGTACATGAACCAGCAGATCCTGTAGCCTAATAACACCACTTCTGCCAAAGACAGCCCATTCTAATGGCATAGCAATGCTTCTGAAATGCAGATAATCCCTCCAAGTCTTCAGTATGTTCATCCCGCTTGCAGATAAGCTCATGTTCCGTCATTCCCTCGTCAGCCTGTTCCCCCAGGATCTCGTCCGCGTGGCTTTTCTGCTGTTCGAAGTATTGATTGGCGTTGGGGCTTGGATTGAAATGGGCGGATTGAACGAGGGTGTTGGACGGATACTCGTAGACGTCGATTTTGACCGCTGCATTTTCCAGGTACATGTCGAGAAACTGGCTATCAGCCACCTGTGACATGAAATTGTCGTAGCGCTCGGTATCATTGGCATCGATCGCGTCCCGAGGCGAAAGCGCCATTGTTCCAGTGATGCACAAGAGAACGAGTTTAAAGATGAGAGAGAAATAAGACAGGAGGTTAACGTCCGAATTTTAGTGCATTAGGAACTTGTTTGGGATTCCCCTTTCTCTAGCGTCCAGCCAGGGCGTTCTATAGCAAGACCATTATCTTGACATGTGAATCTGGACGCAATCTCATGACATGTAAACCTAACTTATCTTCTGAGCCATAAATCACGCCATTATCGAGCCATATTTCCGCGAGAACATGCTCGTGTTCGGAAAGCTTGCAACAGCATGTAAAGATTGGCATGGTTGTGATTGGGCCTTGCTTTGTGCCGTTGGTTCTGCCGCGCATCTTTAACAAAAGAACCCATCGTCTGTGCCGAGTCCCGAGAGAAATTCCAAGTTTTTAATCGATACTCTCAGGTTATGTACCGGAACGCAGAGTATAAGAAAGGCGAATGATGAACATGATAGGGACTCGATAGGGGCTATTATATGTATATAGCATTCGAACACTTCAGCCAACGATTTCATATATGCAAGAGATAGGAAAGGCTATCTTGCTCAAGTTAAGGATTGCGTTACATGAGTCTAGCCAATCAGAAGAGGCGTTAATCCAGTGATTTGATTATGTCACTGCTTAACGACCAACAACCAACAAGAACATGCATTATTCTCCATCGACTTCTTCATGAACCGACTTACCAATTTTCTTTGTGTCAGTGATCTCCCTCTTAAGCACACCTTGATGGTATCACTTCTTCGGAGGATTATCTGGCCCGGTAGGCTGTAGATTGTAGATAAAACTCGATTGACCATATCCCAGCCCTGCATTCGTAGGAACTACCTGTGTTTGTCACCGTTTATGGTTTGACGTGTGCTTTTCTTGCTCTGGCTACCAGGGAGCGTCTCCCGCTTTTGCACTGCTTGGAGGAAGCTTACGTGTACAGGAACGCCAGAGTAATGTAGTATATTATTTAAACTTGGCGTGAAATGTATGGCTTATATCCCAAGATGGGGTTGTAGAGTGAGAGGACTGAGTATGAGCAGGTTTATTTTCACAAGTAGGAGGTGTAATTTAGAGTGAGGCCGGGCGCAGTGACGTATTTGTTGGGTGAACTATATTTCATGCGTTTCATGATCAATTGACGTGAATCTGCGTTGTGTACAAATGCACTAGGGTGTGCGGTGATTAAGGAACCTGCTCCTTGCTACGTCCGCGGCGGGCTTGCAGTTGCAAACCTGCCATGAAGTCCAGCACATCTTGTACAACGGCCGTACATCAAAGCTATGTTCAGATGTTGTATGGGGTATATCTATCGTGAGTATGTTATCCGCTGCTCTCCGCTGTGCGTTGCCGTGCTGATGCAACTCCACGAACCGTTCTGGGCATCGCCACACAACGCATGCGGCCTGTTTACCCGGTTTGTCGCGCAGCAAAAGGACGAGCGACCAACCAACTCTATCAATCGCTCAATCTCTCAAAGCTAAAGTTCCAAACCTCGGCCCTCCTCGGCCCGTCAGACGACTCAACAAGTCCAACGTGCTGCATCACACTCGGGTCGAGCGCCCACTTGGTCAATCCATTGTCGCGCGCGTAATCCTCCATGATCATGTCGCCCGGGAACTGAAACGGCGGCTCGCGGAGGAAATCTTGCAGGTTCTGCAGGTGGTGGTTCGGAAACACCATGCCCTGCGCGCAGCACCCGTACCGAGGCATTTCGCGGACGGCAGGGGAGCGCGTGAAGAGTCGGTGGAGCGATGTACGGCCCGTGACAAAGGCCAAGGCTAGGCAGGCTGGGATCCAGAGGCCGAGGAGGAGTGCCACGGTCTGGGTGAAGTCCTTAGTGGCGAACGACCCTGCGTGACGGCGCCGTCTGCAGCGCAAAGCGAGCAGTAGACAAGCAATCAAGCATGTGTAGCCCAAAACAACAACTTTCAGGTAGTCAAAGATCTCCTCGTTGTTCCACCCCATCAAAATCTCCGAGTAGAACAAGCGCAGGTACATCCAATCATGGTGATTATCCTTCGCGTGCTGCTCAACCTCCATGACACCCTTCTTGAATCGCGTGAACCAATCGCGTGAGGCTATTATATCGTCTTCGATGAGGGCAAAGTACGTGGGATCTCGCCTTCGGCACGCTTCGAAGAGGACAGAATGGTCCAGCCGGATATTCTCAACGCGATCGCCGCTGCGTCCCATGCCGCGGACGTCGTGCGGGAGGACCTTGTAATTGAGGTCGGAATCGGTCACATCGCTTGCGCTGCCGTTGGAGTATACAAGTACATCGTCCGCAAGACCAAACAGCCAATCTTGACCATAGGCGAAATGGTTCTTAGGGTCTTTGTCGGCGAGAAGCACGACAATGTGTATCTGGTTGCGCTCATTCGGCGTGAGCGAATCAACAAGGCTGCCGACCGTGTGCGCGAGAAACGCCGACGTGGTGCGATTGATGCTCGGGATTCCAACGCAGAGAAACTCGTTCTCCACCTGCACCTCGGTCCGCTCCTTGTGCTTGTGGGGGTAGATCTCGCGCTCGAGGTATTCGTCGACCTGGACTTCGCGGACGGCGGAGAAGCGGCGATCGAAGGCGATGCGGCTCTTGTAGAAGAAGGACGAAGGGTCATCGTAGCCGTTCCGGTAGCTCCATAGCAGAGCGACGAACCACATCAGCCAGAAGCCAATGTTTGCGTGGGAAGGCCGCATGTCTTCATTGCTCACGCGTCGAATCGTGGCATGATGGAGAGGAGGAAAAGTGAGAGCGGCGTCGTAATGGATGCAATGCGCAGGATCGCCCAACTAAGCTCTCTGGGTTTTAACTCAGAGCGCTCCGCCCCCGCTGTACCGTATAGCAAGCCCTGCGCTTATTGGTGGAGGCCAGGGGTCTCCTTTTCAGCCCGCTAAGCCCTACCACTTGATTGGTGACCTCCTGAATCCTTCGTGATGTTTCTGGGGGTGAAGACTGTCGCATGCTTGGCGATGACGCGTATCTGGAAGAGGCATTGAGCGGAATTGGTAGTCAGAGTGTCGCAGGTTCTGTCTTTGCTCATTGGAGACTTCCGCAGCAGTGCTCGAATAAAAAGGAAATCTTGAGAGCAATCACAAATCATACTTGATGAAGAATCACGAGCTCCAAACATGTGAGCTGGAAGGCATTTTGCTTAGTGGCACATTCTCCTACCAATACGGCCTGAGCAACATGGAAATGATGCCGTTGATCACATCGATGGCATACCGTGATTGTATGAATCAATATTACATCGCGATTCATTAAGAGTAATTGGCGCCTGTATCGTTGCACAGTCGCAGTTACATACACCAAGTCGCTGAGGAGTCTCTTTATCTCCGACAAAATTCGTAGTGAACAACACAAGAGCAGAGATCGCTATGATTATTTTCCACGAGATTTGTACGTGAATATCAGCTATCGAACGATCTATATACAGCCGGTATGCCTGCCACCAAACCAGGATATTCCTTCATCGAGCACACCAAAAACACAACTTCAGCAAGCCTCAACAGCTCAACAACACCATGTCTCACCCTAACAATGACACCCCTCCTGCCTCTCCCGAGATGCCTGAGATCACCAATTCTCCCATTCTCGCTTCTCCAGAAAACATCGATCTCGCTTCTGATAGACTCTACCCTGGTGTAAAAGAGATCGCAAACCCGCAGTGTTCATGCTGGTGTAACTGCTCGCGAATCATTACTCAGGTTGATCGTAGGCGCTGCAATCCGTGCCTCAGAGACTGTATTCCTCCTTTCCCGCAGTCCTGATGAGGATTGATAGAGCATACCTATGCAGGCAGTAGTGCCCATTAGTATGAAACACAATAGTCTAGTCGATTGACTTCAGCGGGACCTTGTCGAGTAAGACATTAGGTAATCCGTATCATTTTGACATACAAACGCCGTATCTTAAGCCAATTTCGCCACTGCCTCGAGTGAAACAAGTCATGTACGTATGCTAAGAAACCATTGGCCCTTGACGTGAGAGTGACGGCAACACCCAGAGCGTCCAAGGGTTCATGATCTAGCCATTTCCATCACGAAAGCGGCACGCTTCAGTCTTAGCGCCACGGCTGGCATGTTGCCAAGACGGGTAGAACTCCCTAAACGAATGGTGAAATGCCATTGCTGAAAGTCTAATAAAAGGTTGAAAGTCGAGGTTTGGGAGATGCGGCATTGAAAAGGCTGGTGTGGCCCTCGTGTGGAAGGGTGCCTCCGGTGCCACTGTGACCTAGACACCAACAGAGGATCTTAATGGAAGACCACAGCAGCCTCCGTGGTAGAAACGGCTGAGCTCTTCACCACAGTTTCGCAATGCGGTCCCCAGGCGCCAAGGACATCCTGGTGAGTTCCTCGCTCACTGCACCATTGGATTCACTGACTGTAGCTTGAAAGGTCTCCGAGATTCTCGTCGTTTTCGCCACCGCCCTCGTCGCCGCCCGTCTCAACCTCCGCCTACGAATCCAGAAGCGAAGATTGCTGTACAGCGACAAGTTCATGATAGCAGCATGTGTCTCAGGCATTATCACTGCCGGGTTCGTTCCCGTGTTTGCGTCTCTTGGTGCGCTCAATCCAAAGGAGCATACTACGCTGGAAGGGTATAGCGGACGGATAGAGGACCTGAGATTAATATTGAAGGTGAGTGATCCGAGGGTTTGGGATGGGAAATCTTGGTGACTGATGTCGTTTAGTTGCTTTTTGCATCCAATTTCCCATTCTACACGACGTTTTATTTGTGCAAAGCTGCCCTCCTAGCGGTTTATCTCCAAGCCTTTCCAGATTTTATGGTCAAGAGACGTCTGTTTCTTTGGGTGACGATCTGGTTCGTGGCTATCAGTTATGTTATCACTATTGTGGTGATATTCTGCACTTGTACGCCCATCGATCGACACTGGTAAGCTCATCAAGAAATGATTGTTACAGAGAGATGTCTAATATATAACAAGGGAGCTGAGTCTAAGCAGAACATGTTCACCGCGCACGTATGTGGCTACCTTCAATGTTGGCTGGGGATTGTCTTTTTTTGGAGATGTATTGGGTAAGTACACATACGAGATTAGAGATTCAGCGGCTCATCAGAATAGTGTTTATCCTTCCCTGGCTTATTGTGCCGGCATTACATGTCAAAAGAACACTGAGGCTCGGCATCTACTTCACATTTCTGCTCGGAAGCGTCAACATAGCTGTTAGTTTTGTTCGCTTCATCATGATTTGGAAAGCTGGGGCCGACTCGAGTATATCACTGAGTACAATTAGTATGACTCCTCTGAATCTTGGTTAATCGAAATACTGACCTTTTCACAGTACTCTGGAGTGCCCTGGACGTCAACATTGGTCTTGTCATCGCCTGTCTCCCCTCTCTTCGCCCATATTTCGGATCAAAGGGCAAGTTCGAGGAACCAGGTCGTGGGATTCAAGGGGGGGAGCCTTCTAGGAAACGATGGACTGTCGGCGAGAGAGCTATCCACTTGCATAACAAGCAACATGACGAAGAGGCGTCACCGTCATCCTCTGGTGGTAGTAACATGAGGGAGTCTTCTGTTGATTCTACTGTCGTTGAGCCGTGGGATGATGGGAATGGGAATATCACCGATATTAGTGATATTGAGTTAGTTCATGTTAGGCTTCCAACTGCAGATAGAGCGGAGGAAGGGAAATGTGGGGGAGAGACATAAAGCGTACGCATGTGATAGACAAGGTAGCTGTAGTGGTTGATCGAATCTATACTTATCCATGTATAGAGTGTTGTATTGGAACAATGCAATAGAACAATGCATAATATGATCAACCAGGAGTACAGTTTGCGGGCCATTGTGCATCAGCTTTTGGCCCACCTCAAAGGCCTTGGCGGGTTGTTCGGCAGTGGCAGGCATCGTTCGTGGCCGAACAATAAGTGATGATAAAGTCTCAACTCAGTTGTTTATCTGAACTGGCCTCTTCCCTTTCCTACCTCACCTGAGACTTGTTGAGCGGAAAGTTTCTTCATAAGCTCAACCTTCACACATCATCTTTCTCGCGATGACCTCTATCCCATCGTGGCCCTTACCCGTCCAACTCTTCAAACCCTTGACTCTTGTCTTTTACACGTTTCCTTCCTGTTTTCCCATCATCGCTCATCTCCCTGGTTGGCACTTGTGTCTTGCCACTTTCTTTTCCTTCGTGCCGATCAGTCTCCATTGTCGTACATTGCAACGCATAAAGCCACTAGAGCTTGTGTTTACAGACCATCCGAACCATGGCCCAACGATCTCAGGAAATGAATGAAGCCCAGCGAATCTCTGAGGGGAAGAGTGAGGACAACGAGTGGCTCATCCGCAACATGACCAACGATCGTCAACATGTCACGGGTCATAATCAGACGGGAGTTTCCAGTGCGCCAAACCCTTTCAACAAACCATCCTCATTCGCCCCAGGAGACGACGGAGAGAACGCTCCTATCAGAGTTGAGCGAGATTCTGGAACCCCCATTAATTTCGGCGAATCTTACCCTGCCCGACCCCATTCGCCAAACACAGCCACGACAGGTTTTGTACGCGGAACATCTGAGCCAAGGACTCCATCGCCATTGTTGATGAATGGCCCTCCAGCAGTATCTGGGATCCCCATCCACCTCCCGTCCGATTCGGGAAGGGAGTTGTCTCAGTCACAGATCCGGCGCAGACGCCGCTGGCGTCAGTCTGCAAGAAACGCTGCCCAGAGGCGAGAGGAGCAGCAGTTGCGAGAACAACAGAGGGAGTACCAACAAATGAATCAGCAGGAAACGCCACATCCGAAGGGCGGCAAAGGATATGATGGGTAATGCAGAAGTGTAAAGAACACAGCATGATTACAAGCTACAAGGAATTTGATGACTGCATCTGTCTAGAAGAACAGTCGACCTGGTCGATGATAGACATTGGGGCTTGCCAATGTCAAACGAGTATGCCTTTGTGTACGACCGTGCCGGCTCGACATCCAAACCATTCTCCGACTCTGTTGAGGTACGGAATGAATGATTGCTGAAGTAATCCAACGAAGGATTACGAAGAAAGTAACGAAGACAGCACACCATGTGAGGCAGGACAACAGTCTAAGGATTAGTGTCACGATAGTGAGCAGTAGACACAGAAATCATGATCTTAGTAACGCTTTTTGTTTCTAATACTAATCGCCATGTGAATACTGATGCGACAACCTCATCGCGCGACGGCTATAATCTGTTGGCAATTTCCTCTAACAACTGCATCTCTTCTTGCATGAGGAACAGATTATGCGGCAGCACCAGTCCACCACCAGGCCTCAGAATAATCTCACTTCCATCATGTCTCTCATATTTCTGCGTATCACTCCCATCATCGGTCCTCGCATCCGCCTGCTCACCCTTACTCTCAACATCGGCAGGCTTCTCTCCCTGCCCCTGAGTCCTCAGAGCCTTCAGATCCTCAGGCGTCCACCAATACACAGGAAACGCGCGCTGCACGTTGTTGACGAGCATCGCAACGCCAAGCATGACGGTGCAGTTGAACAGCACAACAGGGATGAAGAACCAGCCCAGATCGAGAATACGGTCGTCAACGACGGCGAGAAGAGCGGTTGCGCCGGCGGGAGGATGAATCGTCTTTGTCAAGGCCATGATGGATGTCACGGTCGCGCAGGCGATGGCGCCGCCGAGCCATTGGATGGAGGAGAAGCTGTTGCTCAGGAGGAAGAGCTTGCCGATGCAGACACCGATGGTGGCAGCGATAGCTTGACCGCCGAAGAAGTTGCGCGGTTGCGCGAGGGGAGACTCGATGGCATAGAACTCAAGAACAGCGCCGGCACCCTGGAACGGTTAGTATTTATTCCTATTCAGTAAAAGGCAGCGATGGACATACAAAAGACCCGACGATTATGGGAGCCCCCCTCTCGACAAAAGATGGGATACGCTCCGACGCCAACTCAATCACTGACAGAGCGATGAAGATACCGATGAATGCCCAGAACACAGGGACAAAGGTGCCGAGGCTACGAGGTTTGTCGCGTCGATAGCCGAAGATGTAGGCCACGGGGTAGGGAATATGTTGCCATGGTGGTGACGGAATGAAGGGATTGATGAGCCGATCTATATCGAAGGTCCATGTCGTGGGTTTTGAGAGCGGCATGGCGAGGGTGAGAAATCTGGGGTAAAAGAAATTCGTGACGATGAGATCAAGTGACGTTTGTCGAATAAGGTGGCTACCGAGATGTGATGAGATACCTCGGTAAACGAACGTGACGTCAACGGGCTTGACTTTAAACAACCCGAGTAAACTTTCTTCCCAGCCTCAGCCTCTATTGAATCAAATCTGACGATGCTCTCTTCGCGGCCATCAAAAGCAGAAACCTCCCACGTGAACCGAGCCGCTTCCCCCGTCGTCTTTATATATAATATATCCCACTAGCCCGCGGACATGCAACGCAATTTCCCATCATTTCCCAATTCCCGACAAAGTGGAAGAGTCAAAACACCCCGACTTCGCCGTTTGCCGCATTTTCATTGGCATTGACTTGGACGCGATTTCGTAACGAAAACTCAAGACTCGCTGAGCGTGACGGCGGGTAACTATGGGTCCTCGATTCTTCCCTGTTTCGGAGACCGGAGAAACGGGTACCCGGGGTTTGCTCGGCATGGCGGGTCGTTATGACACAATATTTCTGGGCTTTGCTTTGTTACTTTCTTTCTTCTATTTCCTCCGGGCCGAAATGACATCGCAAGCCCCATAACGAACTTGCGCATCGGCATTTCCGTATTATGACCAAGGTAAGTCTCAAATAATGATGCCCGCCTGTCGAAACTTCCTGAACGCTTCAATCCATCCTTCCGCCGGATCCCTCTCCTCGACAAATCCCACCTCACGTAACCGCTCAGCGCTCATTTGACGGTCAAACTGCAACCACCAACCCACGCTATCGAGCTGTTTGCTCCCCGCGCCGACACCCGACTTCCTGCCGTGCTCTCCAAGGAGATGTCGATGAGTCTCGATGTACTCGCTAGGCGGCTGCATGCTCGAATCTCCAGTTGGCGCGACGCCAACGAGGCCGAAGAACGATGCGATTGAAGGCCACATTTCCGCGAAAGTGGTGGGCTCGGCGCGGTCGAGCATGTTGACGATTTTGCCGCTGCACGACTGATTGAGCGCTGCGTGAATGGAGATGTGGCCGAGGATTCGCGACGACACGGGCGTGAAGCGCGAGTTGTACCCCTCCGCGTTTCCCGGGAACGGAACCTCTGCACCGGGGTTGTTCTCCGCGTATAAACAGAGGTACTGCGCCCAATGCAGGGCGAGAGAGTAGTTGGATCCGATGGGACTGAAACCCACGACGACATCGGGACAGACCTCCGACCATGACCACTCGCGTCCGGATGATGCTTCGTTGAGGATGCTGCGGAACCATGGGTAGGCGACTGTCTTTGCGTAGTCGGCCGGTAGAGTATCGGCCATGGATTCGGTGAGCGGTGGTGTGAAGATGCCTCCGGGGATGTAGATGCCGTAGCCCTAGGGATATCAGCGGTGGCATAGGTGAGTTGTGGGAGCTACGTACCCTTGTGCCGCCCGAGTAGACGATGGACTTCAGATGAGGAGCGAGAGTGTTGAGTGCGGATGCGAGATTGCGCATCATGCCACTGTTAATCCGGCATTCTTCTTCCATGTCCTCATCATGTGGTGCAAACACTATCATCCTCAGCCTCGTCCTCCACTATCGTCACAACAACCTACCAAAGTAAAAGACATGCGTAGTCCTCCCAACCCCATCAATCTTCTCACTCAATTGCCCCGTCACATCGTCACTCTTCAAGTCCACACCCGACACAAGCTGAATCCCCGAGTCTGCAGGCCAGAACGTCCTCGACGCGTCGACAGGGCGGTTGCTCACGGCTGTGACGCTGGCGAAGGTTTTGGGTGCAGGGTAGGCGGAGAGGAGTTGGTTGACGACGGCCCAGCCGATGAGGCCGGTTGCGCCGAAGACGAGAGCGTGGTTTTCCGACATTGTGATTGTGGGTTGATGGTATTGAATTGGAGCTAGAACGGGGACCGGGGAGTTGGTGTGGTTTTGTTGTTGGCGTGGAGTGTAGTCATTATGGCTCATGTGTCTCCAATTCCAGATGCGGCTCGCCGGATGGATCCGTGGGAAGCTAGATCTACGGTGAATTGTCTTTAGTTTCTCCAGGTAGTTAAATCACATAACCAATTAACAATCGAAGCATTGTTCCAATTAGACCCAGAGATAAGTCTGTACTATCCGTTCGGGTCCTACAGACCAGGGCCTTAGCACCCGGATTCCCTTCGGCCCTAGCGAGCTGAATCAGAGGCCTTATCTGAACATCATCTCCTGTCAGGTTTTAGCTATTCTCTCCAAGCTTCACCCAACAACGCAAAGCCAGAACGTGCCCTTCACACTCCGTTCTTCCACTTGTCGCGACGTCACATCCGACTTTTTGGTCTATGTCGTCGGCATCCTACCTATCCACTTCCTAGATTGAGGATGCTTACCTATTGGCTATTTTCTGACTGCGCCGTAAACGTGATAATATCTTACTTTCGTGTCGTCCTCAACTTCACATCGTAACTAAAATAATAATGTGGCAGTCGCTCGTGATACTATCAAGTATATACGTATATCACATCACATAAGCCATTGGGATATATTTGCTCTTCAGCATTTGTCGCAATACCACGACTCACCCATCCGTTGTGCTTGTCTACATTGACACTCGCATCGCGCGATTTCCATCCTGCACACAAACACAATGTCTACCATCGTCAAAGACCTTCTTCTTGTCCCTTCGGACTTCATGGAGCTGCATGGCAGGGTTCTAGGCGCCGATGCAACAGCAACCACATACCTCCTGCAGTGTCGCCCAAATGACTCCAGCTGCCAGAGAATGGATGCGACTATCACCCTGGGGCTATGGGCCGAGAAAACTCTCGCGCCAGGCGCAGAAAAGACAGGCAACATGGATATTTGGGTCAACGACACACTTATTCAAGAGCCCACGGCTGCTGGGAGCCCGCGTCTCAAGGAGATATTGTGGACTTACTCTCTGCATTGCAAGATGAGCAGGTCTGTGGCGCAGGAGTGTACCATGGCCAACGGGCCGGTTGAAGATCTCAAGGACCATCCCAAGAGCATGTTTCCAGACCAGACGTATACGGACGAAGGCGCGATGGGGGAGATTTACGGTCCTACATATGTTTATGCACCAGTAACTCTTACCGCTGGTCTGGAAAAGCTCGGTGGTAAACATGCTAGTACTACCAAGAGTACTACTGCGGCAGCTACTGGCGACTCTGCCTCGTCTTCTGGGGAGAGAGGATCTGTTACCCAGTCGACGAGTTCTTCGAAGGGTACTTCGACAGATAGCAATGAGGCACCCGGCGAATCTAACGGTGGGTCTAAGAGAGGCGTGTCAAGTATCTTGGCCGTGGCTTGCGTTGGACTGTTTTTCCTGGCTTTTTGAAGTGAAGCGTATTCATGTTGATTTGCGGAAAGATCAACTACATTATAAGCACGTTATTGATACCGGTGGCGTCGATACTTGCAGTTGTAATAATCAGAAGAGCTTGTGATTATGCCTATGTTTGTCGTGATTATAATGCTAGACACGCACTCTGCAGGCGTTGCCAAACTATGCTCCACGGTGGTATGTATTCTGTAACTAGTGTTTATACTCACGGAGAGAAACCCAACAAATCATATATTGCTATCTTGCAGTTGATACAATGAATCTATTTACCGAAAGATACCGAAACCGCTATTCCCTAGCGTGCGCCAAACTAAACACCATCAGTAAAAGCGACCAGAAAAGCCTCGAAGATTCCTCATGAATCATAACTTAAGTATCTCTCATCCCAGTTTGTTAGTAATCCCCAAGCTCTTCACACGCGGCACAAGAACTCTGCCGTTCCTATACTCATACTCAACCTCCGTCCTCGTTCCACGATCCTCCTGGAACGACACCTGAATAATCCGCGTAACCACTTTTAGAATGCCAGAGTACTCCGGGTGATCCTGCTTAACATCAAGCGTCACAAGCCTAAGGCCTTCGTTATCCCTACGAGCACCTCGTGCAAAGCGCGTGATAACATGTATATCGCGCTGATTGACACCGTCAGCTTTCATACTGATCCAAAGAACATTATTTGCTTTAGACAGCTTTTCATATTCGGTTAGAGGACTAGATCCATCGTCTAGGACAACGTAAATGAATCTTGAAGAGACGTCGTGGAGAGTGGGCGAAATGGTGGAGGCTGTGTCGGTGTCTGCTAGCGATGAGCAGAGTTGATCTGCGAAGCTGAAGAGTTTGCCTTGGGCATCGGGAAGGATGTTAACCATGAGGCGTTGTGTGGATGCTATGGCTGTTGAGATGATGCAGTAGCTTGATTGCCCAATGTAGTCGAATGTCTTTGTTGCTGGTTCAAGACCGCTGAATCCGTTGTTTTGCAACATCTTGGTCCATGCGCTTGACGCTGGGTATGGCAGCTGCTCGAATCGCTCATCTACTGTCTTGTCAGTATTAACCAACCGCTAGAGTACGTCGTTGAATACCTGACCACATGTTCTCGTTCATGCCCAAGATGAGATTATACGCTGGGGAAAGATCCGAAACCCCAACAAGAGCCAGAACACCACCAGGGACAAGAAGCTTCCGTAAGTTCACCAAAGTCACTTCAAGGGAATTCGCTATATGAAGAATGCTGTTGACGAGCACCACATCAAAGGATCCAGGGCTGAAACCTTGCTCCAGAGGGTCGCGGTTGATATCAAGAGCCTTGAGTTTGAGGGAGGCGTTGGGGAGGGAATACTTGACTTGTTCTAATACGTGGAGTGATGAGTCGGTGATAGTGAATGACACATTCTTCTGACCCGACAGTGTTCCGAAGATAGCCTCGGTGTTATTGCTCGTACTAGCTCCGACTTCGAGGACATTCAGAACAGGCTTCTTGGTGGCGTAAGAAGACATGTACTGTCGGAGGTGCACCCTCATCTTCTGCACCAGCTCCATATCGTCTTGCATCCGATGAATCCTATCGTCCTCGAGCAACAGAGACATGGGATCAACCGTGCCTTGAAGAATACTCCCAATATTCGGCCCGATCTTTGCAAGAATCTCACCTTCAACACCCATCTGCGTAAGGGAAGAAAGGATCTCAAGCGTGACAGTCATGGTGACACCGCCGAGCACCAGTTTGCTGGCCGGCGAAGAGTTGTACGCACTCATCCACTGATACAACTGCTTACGGAAGCCGGTCAGTCTGGAAGGGTCAAAGTCGGGGATATCCAGAGGGATATTGTTAAGCGATGTGCGAATGATGAGAGCCGCGGCACGAGCCAGAGTGATTTGCCTGTCGGCTGTTGCTTTGCACAATGGGGTTCTGGGTCTTAACTCAGCGCCGGTGAAGAAGTTTGCATCACTTTCCCACTCGACGTGGAGGACAGAGTCCCAGTCGTCGTCATCGTGAGATAGGGCGTGATGGTCTCTGATGATGGGCTCGACGATTGACATGGCAGAGGCAGTGATGGTGATTTGTTGTATTGACACGTGATTGATCAAGGGGTGTTAGAGAAGACGCAAGATTTCAGGAAGAGAAGTAAAGCCAAGCAAGATTATATATCCCTCCAAATCCAAGAATCTCACCACTTTGGCGTCACTACCCCAACGCTACTCGGAGCCGCAAGCATGTGAGCCTTGGAGATGAGACGACCCCATGGGGAAAACCCCGCACGGGGACTCAATACGTGCCCGCATTCATTTTATATTACAGCGTCAGGCCTATGATGTTTTACCTGCTGATAAGTATAACATATCTAAATTTGCTCAAAAAGATTGTTATTATAGGGTCTCATTTGACTGTCAAGAATATATAATTTAGGGTAATTCAAATTAATTATTGATAATCATCTTGCTCATCCCGTGACTAACGCCGTCAACCCACTTTACCTAGGCCCCAGCATTCAATTGTGTCAGCATGGAAACTCCCCTCTTCAACAATCCAACTTCACTTTTGAAACGTCAATAACGTCCATCATGTCAGAAACGACTGACGTTCAGTCTCTCCCTATCGAACTTCTTATACGTGTCCTCTCCCACGTGGGTGACGATCGCGAAAATGGGCAAGAATCAATCAAACGAAGTCGCTTGGTGTCACGACATTTCAACGATGCCGCCTCGCCACTCCTGATACCCGAGGTCTCTGTCTGCCTCACTTTGGAATCATTCACCAGATTTGAAAACATCTGCTCCCATCCCGTCTTCAGCAAGAACGTGCAAAAGGTCACCATCATATTATGCTTCTACGAGGGCGAGTTGGCCGGCAATAAGCAGCTGTTCATGAAAGAGGCACGTTCCAGACTTTTGCGACATGTGGAAACAGGGGAACGCATGTGGCGCTATAAGAAGAACTTCTACTGGACAGACTATCTGCACAAGTGGTTATCACACTTGGCCTGGGGAGGTTGCACTGAGCTCAACCAGCTGATCACGGGGGAGAGCACTGAAGAACCGCCAGCGCGGATCCAAAAGCTGTTTCTCAAACTATACGACATGTACAAACAAAGATACGAAGACCAAGAAAATCTTCGTCGAGATAACGCACATATCAGCCGTTTAGTTGCTGCTCTGTCTGCTTTGCCCGGCCTTGTATCACTAAACTTGCAGGACTTCAACAGCCAAAGGGGACTTGCATCATCTCACACACAGCGTGGGTCGGATAAACTAGTCGCTGCAGATTTCCTGGACAGCGGGTACGATCAAAATGTATTGCGGCATTTTGATCGTGCGGTGCGCTCCTCTGGATGGTGCGGTTCTTTCGAGACAGCACACTCGGCGACCCCGCCTGTTGAGATGCTCGGGGAGCTGTGCTCGCAACTTGGAAGCAAGGGCGTGAGGCCCAAAACCGTCACCTTATTCTTATACCCTCCCCCAAACATGCGGTCCTTAATGCTATCCTCAATACAGCAAGAGAACATCAAGCAACTTGTTTCCCTGGCTGCAAGCTTGACACTGCATGTTGATCTACTTCACAGCGGTAAGGACTATCCAAGAGAAGAGATGCTTGGGCTTTGTTCCATCACGACCTCACTTGCCAGCGCCCCATATCTCGAGCATCTGGCTGTCGATTTTGATGGATCTATGTACAAATCCTCGAGTGTTTCCTTGGCCGAAATTTTACCTCTGAGCACAACATGGCCACGACTGCGAAGTTTACGTTTATTCAACCAGCGGGTCAAACTCGAAGAGTTGAGACAGTTGTTCGATGGACATTGCAGAAGCCTCCGTGGAGTCAATTTTCATACTATTTGGTTTTCAGGGGGCAGTCCGTCCGATATTTTGAAGACGATTCATGGTCTTCAAGCTCTGGAAGAAGTTAGCATTATGTTTCCGCAAGGGGACAAGGTCCAGGGAGAGGGCTGGTCATTTATCGAATGGCCGGCAGATAAAGTCAAGAGCTATCTTCTGAGACAAACTGATGTCTTTCCACTAGGCTGAGACAACGTTGAATGTCATATTATTTGATGCACACTGCAGGGATATCCAGGATATGATGAGGGGATTGGCACAGTACTGGACTTTTGACGAACTTGGGGAAACGGGGTAGAATCAAGGTCAATTCTGCGTGGTCTTTTTGATGAATAGTTGTATCCAAATGCTGCTGTGCACTTTCACACCCCGGACTGATCATCGGATGCGCAGCAGCGGAAAAGCTGCAGGCCATCTACTCGTCAAGGTCTGGTGTTAAATGTACTGCTAGAGTTAAACACGAATATCAAGCAATTCAATAAATGCATAATAGCATAATTATATAGAAACGTCTTATCCCTGCAAGCTAGCACTCCAATGCCAACACAGACTCAGAATGCCATTCAGAATCCCAGAGCTTCTTTTCCTCTCTGCTTTAGATCTCGATGCAAGGCGTCGCAGTGGGAAGTATGAGCCTCACACCGGCGCTATCACCGGTACTTGTAGACCAGAGACAGTCTAGGCTATCATCGAATATACACAGATCACCGTCTTCGCGGAACCCTAAGCGGAAGCCGTTGCTATTCTCACCCGAAACTCCGCTAGCCCAGAGGGAAGATCGGTCAGCCGAATGGACAACAAAGCTGCCATATGTATGGTAAACAAACCGAACCCCATTCACAAACGATAGGAATGGCTGGTCATTTTTGGAGTGTATGTTTAGTCTGCCGCAATCTAACGTGCATGAGTAACCTGCGGGTTAAGCTCAGCGAGCTCTGGGACCATCGATGTGCTAAAACTTTGCCGAATCCTCGAGTGTTGTCGTTTGAGTAGTGACCTGAACTGAGACAAGCAGCTTGAGGTCCGCAGTTTTGATCTTGGGTGTCGATGATTGTGATTGGTTAGTGTTTGGATGGGCAGAGCACAAGGTGAATGGTGAGTGAGAAGCGAAGATCACGGCGGTGTTCTACAGGAAACAGAAAGAAATGGGGAACCAGAACGGCCCCCTAGGTACACAGATCGAGCTATGTATCGAGCTCCAATAGTTTTGGGCCTTCTCAACGCCATTTTGTGGTAGGTCTCTATGGCTTGTTCTCAAGATGAGCCTTCAAGGGCATACATAGATGCTCGTTTGCTCTCTAGTCTATCCTCCCCTCATCGTTGATTTTATCCGCCAGTACCCAGGAATTGGGTCCTACTTCCCAAATAACGACTTTTCCTCAATGGAGAATCGTGAATATTCCTCTGGCTAAAGACTCGTGGGTAGCTTCTTTGACATCTTCCGATCCATTGTGTGTTTTCGTTATATGCTTGCTGCCTGCGCCCTGGCTTCTGGAGATACTATCTACAGCTGGAGTTTAGCTGTGTTAAAGTCGCCCATCAGGTCTGTTTTGCGTGTTTAAACTTATGGGCATCAATTACATATCCCCTTGCATTCAGCTTGATCCCATTGACTTGCCTTTCTTTATCATCCGCTGGTGTGTGCTTGCTTCAACGCAGGGTCTACGCTAGTCTCAGCAGCCGAGGGAACCAACGTCTATCGTCTCCCTTTCATCATTGTTCATGCGAGCTAACCAAGAAAGCCAAGTTCATTCAACACATTCTGCCAATAAGCCAGAGTGGACAATGGCTTAAGGTCTTGCTCCCCTCGAACACGCCATTGATCGGCCCGTGCCTCTCTTCTGATGCTTTCACCCAAGACCAACCACGCTTTCACATTAACCTCTCGTGTATTGGATGGCATGAATAGTATCCTGAACTTGAGAACAGGTGCCATTCCACCGTACAAACGAACGTCGGAATAGCACAATGATTGACAGTATAAAGTCCTCCTTTTCCTCTGCTCATCCTCTTCTCTTTTCCTCGTCAAACCTCACCACTCTACCCTACGACATCTTGTCAACACTCTACACCATCAACACATCAAGACTACTCACAACACTCACACTACTACACTACCACTCATATTCATCATGCCTTCTCTTCTGTTTTCCACCGCCTACCACACTGACGGCGAGATCATCGACATTGGTGGCAGCACCATCAACCTGACTTTCGTTGACGACCAACTCCCCAAGGCCTTCTCCGGCAAGGGAGACTTCCCCAAGGAGGTCGCATATACCACTGGCATGGACAAATGGAACGCCATCGCAGACAAGTCCTACCAAACCACCGACGAAATGTCCATCATCGAAGCCACCGCTAACGAGGTCGTTGAGCAGATGGAGTCCGGTACTCACATCATCGATCTCGGAGCCGCCAACAGCAAGAAGTTTGAGCCCTATGTTCGTGCCTTCATTGCTCAGGGGAAGGAGTGCGTTTACGTTGCTCTTGATCTTTCTCGTGCCTCTTTGGTTGAACATCTCGCCAAGGCTCAGGCTTCTTTCCCCGGTGTCAAGTGTGTTGGTCTCTACGGCAGCTTCGAGCAGGGTGACGTCTACTTCAAGCAAACCCGCCCCGTTGCCCGCCTCTTTTTGTCTCTCGGATCCATCTTCTACAACGCTCCCGACAGCATGGCTAAGGACCGCTGCATGGAATTCAAGGGCCATCTCGCTGTCTCTGATCGTCTGATTGTTGGCCAGGACGGTCCCACCGGTGCTGAAGCCGGTCAGACTCATGCAGCGTACAACACCGCCGAGTACGACGCCTTCTTCACCAACTATCTCCAGGGTCTTCAGGGCCACGCTGGGATTCTCGGTGCCGACCCAAAGCTCGCCTGGACTGTGGAGAGTAAGCTGAACAAGGCCATGCACTACTTTGATGTCACTGCTAACCAGGACATGTTCTGCACTGAGTTCGGCATCGACGTGCCTGCCGGCACTGTCTTCCAGATGTTCAAGTCCTGGAAGCGCTACGAGAACGAGATCCACGACCTGACCAACGAGGTCGGCCTCCAAATTGAGACTCTCGGCAAGGCTGAGAACTCTGGCATGCGCCAGTACATCATCCGCGCTGCCAAGAACTAGGTACGTGTACACAACCACCTCCTCCCCACCTTTCTTTTTGTTGCTTTGATTTTTGGAGTTTGGAACACAATCGTCTGAGCTTGGAGCTTACAGACCATGGCCCTGGTTGCCAAAATGGATAAATCATTGGACGGAGTTAGACTAGATTTGGACTGATAGATTAACAATTGATGATTTTCTGTCAACTTTAAATTTCCCACGATTTGAGTTATTAAGATATACTGACTTCCATGTTGGAATGTGACTTGATCGTACCCTAAGCCATAGCTGTAAGACGTCGATAAACGGTTGACCAGGTACTAAAGTAAGTTCGCCAAACATATGCCAAAATTACTGACTCTCAGCCCTATTTATCTAACACGATCCGTAAAGACACTCGGTCCAACATCTCCATCAGTTGGCGTGTTTTCAACTCATCTTCATCAGCCTTCGTCAGATCAACAGACTTCAGAGCAAACCCGGCGATGAACATTGGCGCCGGAGAGCATGTCGCGGTGATGAAAGAGGCCTTGTTGGCATGCATGAGGCCCTGGCCCAGAACTCAACAGGGACTCTAATGTAGACGAAGGTCTGACTGAGCTTTGTGCACTTCATGAGAACACCGGTAACAGGGATAATCTGAAAGGCCACACGGTGTTCGTTACTACAAGATGCTAACAAATATGCTATGTTAAAATAGTTCGTTATAATAAGGCCATGGCATTATTGTATTATAATGGAGTTCGTCAATACAGGCTGTAAGTTCCTAAGGACTTAAGGATTTATTATTAGGGTAATAGTTGTTAGAAAAGGATACTTATTTAATGCGAGGGATGCGAGCTGGGCTGAAACCACCAAAGACCTCATGCAGAAAGGAACAAAGGGAACCTCTGCGAGCTTTGTATTCCAGACAAAGAAGACCTCAACAACAACAATCTGACTAACTATCGGTTGCTATTTCTAGCACTACTGAGTAAAAGAAGGACCAGTATGAGACCAAGACGCCCGCTAGTGTGAGCTTTTGAGCTTTCTCGCAGGTTATCTCAACCGATCTCACAATAATTTTTCTGGTTCAAAAGCGATGAAAGCAAATTTATAGGGACAGCCAATTAGCGACCACTCTAATTACAATCTGTATAGCTAAACACAACCGATGCCAAGAATCTTCTTTTTCTATTAGTGGCACGAATTTATATCACCATACCCCTTTCCAAGCCAGTGCACAAGCATCTCTATCCAAGGTTGTTTGGGCTCTTTGCCCGAATCTTAGGCCCGTATAGATAAAAAATGACAGGCACCGGCACAAGAATCAGAGCCAAGAATGCCAACACGCTGTTCCCCCACCCAAGACCCAGATCATCGTACATGGACAAACCAGCGAGTGGTAGCAGAGCGCCGGCCAGAGATCGGAGGACCGTCATTGCGGCTACGACCGAGGCTGCATATGTGATGTAGGCGTCGACGAGGTATGTTTGCAGACACATCTAATCCGTGTTAGCGATGTTATCTGTGAGGATGGACAAATACTTACCATAATGCCCATCAGACCGAAGCAAAAGAACGCAACGCCAATCATGGGTACGATCCAATGCGTGTGCTTATCAGTAGACCAACCGTACCAGAACAACGCTCCCACAATAACAAGGCCAGACGGCAGGGTCATCCAGATCGGCAATCGATCCTCAGGCACTGTCTTCCCGTTCTGCGCGATCTTCTTCTTGATGACCACATCCGTCATGATCCCAAACGTGATAGTACCGAAGAGCATGCCGATACCGGTGGGGAGATACGCGAGACCGATGGTGCCTGTTCCGAAACCGTACTGCTGCGCGAAGACAAAGGTGAAGGTGCTGAACATGAGGTACAGCACGCCGTAGGCGACGGCGACGTAGAGCGAGAGGATGAAGACGGGGAGTTGGGTGAAGAGCATCTTCATGGGGCGGATGCAGGCGTGGGTGAGGCGTTGCTTAGCTGTGAGACCGTCGATGTCGAGAACAGAGTACATGTCCTGGTTCCCCGTTTCCTTCTTGAGTTTTTCTGCCTTTTGGCGGAGGAGTGTAGGACTATATGTCTCGGGTGCGACAAAGTAGCAGAGCACAGCGAGGAACCCAGTCTAAGAAAGTCAGCATGCACATTTCTTGCTGCACGACACTTACGAGAACAGCAATCAACCAAAACACCCATCGCCACCCAACAGCCTGGATCATATACCCACCCGCCAACGGCCCAATACACGGCCCCAGCAACGGCCCCAAGGCCCAAACAGCCATCGCCTTGCCCCTCTCCTGCACGGGGAAGATATCCGAGATGGTCCCGCTGCCGTTGGTGATGGGCGTAGAGCCCATGAAGCCCATGAGGAAGCGGAAGACGATGAGCATGGGCATGTTGGTGCTGAGGGCCGTGGCGACGGTCATGATGAGGAAGAGCACGTTGGAGACGTTGAAGACGACGGCGCGGCCGTAGATCTCGCTGAGGGGCGCGGCGAGGAGCGGGCCGAAGGCGAAGCCCAGCACGTAGACGGAGACGACGAAGGTGGCGATGTTGCGGTTGCTGGTATCGAACTCGCGCATGATGTCTGGGACGCCGGGGGCGAACATGGAGGAGCCCTGGGGGTGTGTTAGATGCTGTGTAGATATGTTTTGGTAGTACTCACGAGTGGTCTGTTCAGGTTAGCATATAAGCATCAAAGAGTGGAAACCGACAACTTACGTCAAGAGAGTCATGACTGATAAAACACCGATGCAAGACCACTTCTTTTTAGCAGGCCAGTTCATAGGGTTATTCGGATCATCTGGTCCATCCCATCCCACAGCATTAGGATCCTGCGGTTCGGCGGCTTCCTTGGTGGCCTCTCCGTCTCGATACTTTGCACTATCACTGCCTTCATCCACGGGCGTAAGCGTTCGCTGGCTCCCAGGCCGTACACTCTCCATTTTCTCCAGATCGCTTGCCGGCATGATGTCTAGTCTGTATGTGGTATCAACGAAGTTCTAGAGGCAAGGGGGTGAAGGATGATTTTAAATAACAAAGCCTCAGATGCAACACCGCATCTTGGACAACCAACAAGCCAATCAGTTCCCTTCTCGAATGCGAGACCGACAACGAGAAAGCAAATACCCAACCAATCGTGGGTGTCGGGGCGGTTCAAGAGTCCGAGACATGGCTCCCGTGGCGCCGGTTTTATGCGGGGCCCCACACGGAATCACTCGCTTCCGGACCGTCAGTTATGCATAATACCCGGTCTTATGCAGAGTTATGCATTGAATACCCGGAAGGCCCCTATTTTGTCGTCCGGGTCTTTCTGCACTCCCATATACAGCTGTGACAGAATTCTTCAAGCACTTTTGGCGTCTACCTTTGGATCGAGGACTCTTTTGTGATATATTGCAAGTCAGAGCTCAATATTGGCAGTTAAATGAGAAGGACAATTAAGCAGTATTCCACAGCTCCCATTACATCTAATTAAAATTCATTAATCTATTGCCAATCCATGTGTTCACATCCCCATTCTCAAGACTTTCTCTTTTGCAACACTCCCTTCACTCCCTTCAGTGGATTCTTCGCACGGAACCGCATCCACGTAGCAACATAGACCACAAAGTAATTAAAGGCAATAAATGCGCAGAAGATACCAAAATCTCGCCAAATATTGCGATAGTAAACACTGAATCCAGCGCCAAACTGATCACCGGTAGCATACTGGCAAAACTCACAGTATCCGTCTGCACCGGTCTCTACGTACCCACCAGCCTTCTGGATAAAAGGCTGCACGTACTCATTGCACGACTGGCCAGAGGGAGGCTCGAAGCGTGCGAATTCACCCTGCTCGCATTGCACAGGTTGGTCGTGGATGGCCACGCCCAGGAAGGCTTCGAGGAGGTAGTGGAACGGCGTGAGCCAGTACATCCACTCGCGCCAGAAGGTGGGGAGGCCTTGGGGCGGGACAACGACGCCACAGAAGGAGACGACGAAGAGGAAGAAGATGGGGACGAGCAGGGATGCGAGGAGCTCGTTTGGTGCAAAGGCGGCGATGGCTTGGCCGAAGCTGACGTAGTAGAGCTCGAAGAGGAGGACGAGGAGGAAGGCAAAGCCAGATGTGAAGCTCGATGCGCGCCAGCCAAAGACACCCCACCACCAGCAGTTGAAGTAGATGCCACCTGCGACGATACGGTAGGGAATTTCCACGATAATAGCGGCCGTGGTCCAAGCGAACCAGCTGTAGATCTTGGCGTTGTTCTCTCGCCACTGGAAGATCTGGCGAGATTTGAGGAACACAGGCTGGAGCTGTTGGATGAGCGGGGGGCTGATGGTGAGCGTCATGAAGATGGAGAACAATCTGTTCTGGTAGTCGATGGATGCGAAGCCAATCTTGTAGAAAGTGAAGCAGTTGAAGAGACCTGTTGCGACGTGCAGCATCATGTTGCCGAAGATGTAATCGGGAGAGCGCCAGTACGAGATGAAGCTGCGACGGACGACGGCCCATGTTTGAGTCGACAGCGGCATGGCGTATTCGCGATCGTCTTTGAGGCTCTTTGATGGTTCGACGTTGCGACGACGTTCAGTCATCTCCTCGATTTCCTGCGATCGTTTCTGGCGCTCAGACGAATCGGCCCAGACATCGCCCCAGTCTTGGCCATTGTAGTCAGGGTTTCCAGCACCGATGGCATCAAGCATATACTCAGCTGGGTTGGCGTGAGGGGGACACTTGGGGCCGCCGTTGGACTCGAAGTAGTTGATCAAATTCTCGGAGTCACGACCCAGAGGACCGTGGTAGACGACGCGACCGCCTGACTTGAGGAGGAGAAGCTCGTCGAAGTTCTCGAAGAGGACGGCGGAGGGCTGGTGGATGGTGCAAAGGACGGCTTGGCCTGCGTCTGCGAGCTTGCGGAGGAAACGTACGATGTTGAAGGCAGCGCCAGAGTCAAGACCGGAGGTAGGTTCGTCGAGGAACATGAGGAGTTCAGGCTTGGAGGCCAATTCGACACCAATGGTCAATCGCTTGCGTTGCTCGGCGTTGAGACCTTGACCAACGGAACCGATGATAGCACCAGCAATGTCGCGCATCTCAAGAAGGTCGATAATGGTCTCGCAGTATGCCATCTTCTCCTCCTTGGGAACTTCTTTGGGCTGGCGAAGCAGAGCGGAGAATTGGAGAGCTTCGCGAACGGTGGCGGTGGGCTCGTGAATGTCCATTTGTTCAGCGAAACCGGTGGCGCGCTGGAATGATTTGGGAAGGGGACGGCCATCGACGAGGAAATCGCCAGTGATGGTGCCGAAATTGAGACGTTGGGCAAGACCATTGAGTAGTGTTGTCTTTCCGGCGCCTGAAGGTGTTAGTTGAGGATAATAATGGGTTGCAATTGAGACTTACCAGAAGCACCCATGAGAGCAGTTAGCTTTCCGGGGCGAACATAGCCTTGGACATCTTGAAGAAGCTTCCTCTCACCCTTCTCGAAGGGGATGGTGTAGTTGATGTTCTGGAAGGTAAAGACAGTCTCATTCTTGGCAACCTCTTGAGTGACCTGTTCATCACTCTTGGTACGCTCAGCGTCACCACTTGCGACGGGGTTGCTCCGACCCGACTCCTCATCATGCTTGTCACCCTTGGCACGACCACCGGTGGCAATTGACTCCTCGACCTTCTTGGGCACTTGACCACGCTTGAAGACAGTGATGGCACCACCTCCAATGTTGGGCTTCATGAGTTCCATGCCGAGGGCAGTGAGGAAGACAAAGAAGAGGAAGAATGCCCACAGAAAGCCAAAGTTGCGCCACAGGTGGGATCGGGTGTAGGTAAAAGACTGCTGGATGTACGCAGGGCCAGATACAGTGGTCGAGCCCGAAGATGCGCCCGCGAGTGTACAACCCTGGTTCTGAGGCCGGGCATCAGGACCTTGGGGAACAAGATACGGCGGCTCGCATTGAAGATCGAGATACGCAAATTCATTAGCCATGAGACACTCAAACCCATACTGGATCCAGTTGATCCATCGGAGCCACCCAAACCAAGGATGCATCGAGGAAGGCGGGATGAGATAACCGGTGTACACAACGAGGATCTGAATAGCCACACCCGTAAACCGCGTCGCGACATCCAACGTGCCACACCACGCTGAGATGGCGCGGAAGAAGGCATACGTCACCATGGTTACCAGCCAGAGGATGAGGTTGGAGATGAAGAACTGCGAGGCGGTGCGTGCGAGGTTGGCCATGAAGTAGATGATGACATTGAAGATGATGACCTGGATAAACACAAGCGGCACATCCACCACCGTCTGCGCAATAGCGAATGCCGACGGACGGTAGAAGGAGAAGGACTTGTGCTTAAGGAGGATAGGCTTTGACTCAAACGCAGCTGTCTGCTCAGCCAGGGCGAGCAGGGCGTTGAAGAGAAGCAGGAAGAACAGCGCACCACCACGGGGAAACGCGCCTGCGGCAGTATCCGGGAGGTTGTAGAAAAGAGAACCGACAATGAGACCCTGGAACAAGAGACCGCCCCATTTACCGAAGAGGGAGGCTTTGTCACCGAACATAACGAGGAATTGACGGTGTGTGCACGCCATGACCTGTTTGAAGAAAGAAATCTCGTAGTTCTTCTTCTTGCTCTTCTCCGACTCGTGATGACGACGCTCTTCGGCGAGAGTCTCCAGCTCACGCTCGAACTCGTCAATGTCGCGCAGGTTCTTCTGGTAATCTTCGCTGCGTCGATACGCATCGGAGAAGTCCTCCGGTGTGCGCGGGATGCGGTTCTCCCAGCCTTCGCGAATGCTGCGCTCGTGCTCATCTGTCACAGACGTGAGGAAATCGGCTGTCGTCCACCGCTCGGGACAGTCGAAGCCGAGGTTGAGGAAGTACTTCTTCGCATCCTCCGCGCGGCCGAAGTACAGACACTTACCCTGGTCGATGAGGAGGACTTTGTCGACGAGATCGTAGAGCTGTTCGCCAGCTTGGTACAGCGAGACAGCGGTGGACGTATCGGCCATGTTTGTCATTGCGCGGATCGACTTGACGTACTCAACGGCCGTGCTGGCGTCAAGACCTTTACTCGAGTTGTCCCAGCCTTGCACCGAAGCACGCGTGATCATGGCTTCGGCGATGGAGACTCGCTTCCTCTCTCCACCTGACACACCGCGGATGAACTCATTGCCAACCTTAGTGCCGAGGGTATGTTCAATCCAGAAGAGCTTTGTAACCACACGGAGAAATTCGCGGACGTAGTCTTGTCGAGATTCGCCCTCTAGACGAGATTCCTTTCCAGGCGTGCGCGTCTGCAGGGCGAAGGTGAGGGTGCGTTTGACAGACAGCGTCGCATAGTGAAGATCATCCTCAGGGTTGTAGATGATCTCGCCGCGGAAGTCTTTCGCCATAGTCGCTGCGTCGGTGCCGCCGTATGTAACATCTCCCTCGACGGCTTCGAAGCCGGCGCGTTGGTTGCAGAAGGTCTTGAGGAACGTACTGCATCCCGCGCCGGGGCGGCCCAGCACAAGAAGAAGTTCGCCCGGTCGCACACAGCCGTCGAAGTTGCTGATGAGGTCGCGGACAGGCGGTTTGGCGAGCGCAGCTTTGGGGCCCTGTGTAAAGAGCTTTCCCAGCTTTCGCGGAAGCCCCATAAAGAAATCTCCCACGGTAGGCTTGAGGCTTGAACCCAGACCGACTCCGCGGACCGTCAATCGACGAAAGATAACACCGCTATGGCGCGTCTTCTCCTCCTCGCTCTGCTCCTGGCGCTTCTGGCCAAAGATGCGTGACATGAGCCTGTCGAGCTCGTCATTGTCTTCATTGTCGCCCTCTTTCTCGGCGGGGGTGCTGGCGTTTGTCTTGCGGCGCGACAGGACGCGGAAGAGGTCTTCTTCTGTGCGGCGGGAGTTTCGCTTCTCGAGGGGTGGTTTCTCGGTGTATTGGGTGTTTGACTTTATGGGTGCGAAGACAGGTTCGTCGGGCTTTGCGTCGGATTGTGAGGGCGCTTCTTTGGTAGGGACCGCATGGCCATTGCGTGTGTCGGTTGAAGTCTCGCGGGGAAGGACTGTGCTCGAAGATGAGTTGCGATTCAAGAGGGGTGCAGCGGAGATGGGTGCCGCATCACGCTGGTGTTGTGGTGTAGTAGTGTTGTCGTGATGGTAATATTGATCTTGTGCTGGGATAGCGGCCTGAGGTTGCTGAGATGCTATATAACCCCCTGCAGCTGCACCAATTGCCGCTGGCGCAGCCGCTGAACTGCCGTGTTCAGAGCCAGTCGTGACATCGTCGTAGGTATGATACCCAGCCGCCGCACCCGTGTCACGGCCCGCAAACCCAGCCTCAAGTCTGCCAGCATCGGTAGCATTACCCATGGGCGTCAACTGATCAATAGAGTTAACACTGGGCGTCACAGGAAAACCGCCCGGGATATCCTCATCCCTGGGCGTAGGTCTCTCGTCGGCCATTGCAACAGATGTGAGCTAGACACACACAGATGATAGGTACTGTGATATTGCTCTATCTACGGGTTCGTTGCCATGATAAACGGCATTCCTTTAATTGTGACATATCTATGACGACACCACAGCTGGCATATTTCCTCAGTCGGTCTTTCGGACATCTTTGGGAGCGCGAAATGGCCCGAGCGTGTCTTGCGCGTTCACTTGAAGGATGGTTTTTTTTGGTGGAGAGGAGGCGTCATAGACTTTGCGCATTTTAAGCTTATTGAGCACCTAACCTAGACTAAGATCCGGTGCTCCCGGCGTGATCCTGATGGGGAGATGGCAGGATTATGTTAAAGCCACATGGCAGAGGCAGACCATAACGCTCGTGTCGTTCATGACGTCTGTCAGTGTAACTGCGGACTTTCAAGATTGTCCGCCGCTAAGTCATGAGGGCGTCGTGGGCCAAACCGTGGGGAAGAAAACACGAGTCAGGAACAGGTGGGAAATCGACGATTTTGTTGTGAGCCAATCTCCTGTTATGATTGACCTCAAAGGTCAATTCGACGACGGGTCATACATGAACTTGGAGTTTATTCGTATTAATTGTTATGGCCCTGAATATCCACGCTCAAACGGCCTTGACAGTTTCTGCCCCGATGTGATATGGCTAGGGCTGCTGATCGGCTGTAATTTTGACATATTGTCTTGCCAATATTTGTGCGATGCGTCGCATAAACATGAATGCATGAAAGGAAGATGGCTACATATTCTGTGTAACACGCCATGTCGCAGAGTTTCTCATCACTAAGCCATAAAAACGCAGACCGTCTTTGTGTCCCTCTCCGGTCGTTCTCCTCCCATAAACCGTGCCCCATCACTTATCACATTCTTGCCTCTGATAAGAGGCCCAAGCTACCACTGTGATCCATTAGCCATTCCAGCTACCTGGATAGGGGAAAACGTGCTAGCTTAGAGCTGAAGACAATGCTAATGGCGTGGTAGCGTTGATCAATTTTCCGATGATCGCCGGCCCGTCATCTCTTGTTAGCCAGATTCGGCGTCTTGCATGTGGTCCTGCCCGTTGCTGCAGTATCTGAGGTTTGTCTCAGCCTCGGTCTGAGATTAGTGTCTCTGCATCGGAGCAGCTCCGACGGCCTATTAGAACTCGAAGAGTCGAAAGGCGGGCGTTGAGGACAAAGCAAGCATACAGAACCGGAGTACGTGACCCGGAGAGACGATGGCTTGGATAACTATTGTGACTGTTGAGATTATGTCTGTTGGTGATGTTCAATTCACCATCTGATGCACATGATGGTATAGGATTTGGCAGGCTGAAACGTCAAAATGGCTTCTTCAGCTGGTCTAGGGGCAAGTTTGATAGGCGTAGACTTCAACACACTCATCCTGAGATATCATCTCTCACCGTCTCAAGCCCACCAACCCCAGAAACAATGATAATGACCATCTGATGCACTTCGCTCATCCTCCTCTCTTACAATTGGAATATTTACGCCTCATTGACAAAGAGTGACGCGAGTATTGCCCTTCACCATTCCCCACTAAGGTTGTGCTACACAAGCCTCGACGGCATTCGTGCTCGTCGAATTGCAGGAGAGACAATATTGCACCCCTTGCGAGCGGGCGACACAACAAGATCCGAAAAATAAAAATAGGGCTTGGCGGTGATAACTTCTGCAGGTAAAAAAAGAAAGACAGAGAGATAACCCGCGTGCATGGTCCCGTTGGCGGAGAGGCAACGGGGTATATATGACCATGGACTTCGCCCACGAGGAGCCGGTCATCTCTACATCTTCTGCAGACCAAATCTCGTGCAGAAATAAAACAAAACATCATGTGTGAGCAACCAAAGAATCAAAAGAATGGCGACAAGCAATCACAGGACAGCTCCAGAGATGGACCTGTATCAACGCCAACACCAGTCCCGAGATCAGCGCAGGGGACCGCTGATCAAACCAACCAAGTCGAGACATTCTGCATCCCCGCACCAGAATACGACTATGACCACCGCACGACGATAACAATTCAGTCCCAGCAAGATGAATGGCCTACGGATATTTGGGTCCACACTCCCGGGCAGCACGTGCTTTACCAGCCTGCGCTGAGGTATGAGCTGCCGCCAGAGGATGAGGCGCCTGCTGAGGTAGCCAAGACGGAGACGAGTGATCATGGGAACAAGAGATCTTCGGCGTAGGGAAGATGTGCTTTAGGGACGACGATGCGGTTTGAAGGCATACACGGGATGACGTTGGAAAGGGGCAATAATACACCCATGCACTCTTTATCTGCATTTCGAACAAAAAGAAAAACATCAGAAACTAGGTTTTCCAAGTCTGTTCAGGAACATAAATCGGGGGCCACTGTACTAGCATTAGCGAACATGGATGATGAGAAATAACAACATCACATTGTAAACCCCCAACCAAGATCCCTCTCAGCACTCAAACTTCCACTCAACATCCTCCCACCCCTTCCTCCTGCTTATCCTCCCACCCAGTCCAGCGCCGTACTTCTCAGGCCGCACCGTCCCGCCCGCAAGCTGCGGCCCAAGCATCTTGACATCCCCAAAGCCCATCCCAACTGCCTCGATATCGAAGCCGAGGAGCAACGAAGCCGCGATACCGATGATCTCGGCGAAAGCAAAGTTTCGCCCGGGACAGAGGTGGCGGCCGCCGCCGAAGGGTATGTACGCTGCCTTGCGCTTCCGCTCGTCGTCGGGGGTTCCCTTCGAGGATGCGAGGAAGCGCTCGGGGTTGAAGGCCTTGACGTCGTCACCCCAAACGCTCTGCTCGTGATGCGCCACGCCGGCGGGGAGCTGTATGTCTGTGCCCTTTTTAAGCAGAAACGTGTTTCCCTCTGGGGTGGTGAGGGTTATGTCCTCGAGGATGCGGCGCATGCTGACGGATTGGTTCACGAGGCGCATTGTTTCGCGATAGCAGCTTACAAGCAGGGGGAGCTTTGCGTCGAACTCTGCAATGTTGAAACTAACGGTCCGCTTGCCGTTGTCCTGCGACATCACCACTGCAGCTTCGGCTTCAGCTCGGATCCGCGCAAGGAGATCGGGCCGGTCGAGGACGTAGAGGAGGAGCCAGTAGAACGTAGGCACGGCGTTGAGCGTCGCGACGTTGGGGAGGATAACCTCGAACTTCCCGATCTCGCGGCCGGTGAGACCGTTTTTGCGGAGGGCGCCGGCGCGGTTGCGCACGAGGGCGGATACGGTTGGGTCGTTGACGTCGTGGTTCTCTGCGTACCAGTCGCACACGATCGCCTGCAGGGTCGAGCGCGCCTTGTAGGCTTTCGGCATGGTGATGGAGGGGAAGAGGGACATGAGGAAGTACGGGACGGATTCCTCAAAGAGCCTGGATATGTTAGCGGTGGAGGACATCGTGGACAAGACTACTCACCACATGTCTTCGATCAGCGACGGGTTGAGGCCGAAGGGATCGTGGTCGCCGTAGAGAGCCTTTGTAGTAGCAAGACTCATGACATCGCGACACCAAAGATACAGATTATCCATGTGCAACACGCCATCAACGACCTTCTCCCTCCCATGAGTCGTCGCACTCGCACGCATGGTCCCATCGCTCATGGGGTTCAGCTTCGCCGAGATGCAGCCCAAGAACTCGACGTTCATCTGCTGCAGACTAGCGGTCTGAAAGCTCGCGTGTATCGCATCGGTAAATTCATCGTAGACGCCGGGGACCTTGACCTTGGCAAATGTCTCCCGGGTCAGGTCGAAGGTCTTCTGAGCGTAGTCGATGGCGAAGGGTTCGAAGGACGCGGTTTTATTGCGGAGGAGGGTTTGGAGGATATTAGGATCGAAGACGGTGTAGAGCTTGCCATTGAGCATCGGCAGCGTCGCGATCTGGAGGTTCGGCTTCGCATTGCTGTAAATAACCGGTCAGTAATCAATTCCCCAGTAGTAAAAGAGAAACGCACTGGATTATCCTGTTGTAATCAGCCTGATGCCGAATGACGCCGATGATATGTCCAATCCACGGAACCGAAGGTTTGACGACGGGCGGTTCACGTGGGTCAATGCGGGGAGTTAGCAGCCGATTTAGCAGAGACAAAGCCACAGCCGCCGCCAAAACCGCCGTGTACAACACTGTCGACGAGGTCAAGTTCCCGTCGCGCACGTCAGCCACGAGACTCTGCAGCAACGAGCTTCTGAGAGAAGCCATTTTCCGCTGTGATGGAGCGAAAAAGGGGTGGCATTGGGTCAGCGTTTATTTAAAGCTGGGTGAATTGCTGACTGTGTCGGTGCCTAGCATCCTTTGGCTAGTACTGATCAATCTGACGTTTGCTGCTCACAGGATGACAGCCCACCAATACCATCTTACGCATTTGACCAATATAGTATCCAGCAGTTCAATCAAACATATTTCACTGTGAATAATTACACCGGTACTTGCAGCAAATGCTCAGAGCTTCGCCACAGGCTTCTCCCCCAAAACCTTCGCCTTCAGAACCCGTCGCAGGATCTTTCCACTCGGCGACTTGGGAATAACATCCAACACCCTCACACCACCCTTCAACCACTTATGCCGCGCCTTGTGCTTCTCCACATGCCCACACACCGCCCTCGTAACATCCTCCTCAGAAACACCCCCTGCCTCGCTACTCTTCACGATAAACGCCAGCGGGACCTCTCCCGCGCGCTCATCGACAATGCCGATTACTGCGCAGTCGGCTACGTACGGGTGGTCGAGGAGATGAGCCTCCAGCTCTGCTGGGGCGACTTGATGGCCCTGAGATCATCAGCGATGCAGTTACTCTGCGGGGGACTCTGAGACGTACCTTGACTTTGATGAGTTCCTTGATTCTGTCCACCACGAAGAAATGCTCGAAACCACGGTCTGATTTCCGCACGAGCACTTCGTCGCCCGTCCTCAACCAGCGGCCATCCTCGCGCCACACAAAGGTCTCTGCATTGGCCTTCTCATTGTGCAGGTACCCCAAGACAACATTTGGTGCCTGGACGTACAATTCGCCCGGTTTTTCGTACTCCGTCACTTCCTTGCCGTGCGTATCGATGATCTTGGCCTTTGCGCCTGGGAGGAGAGAGCCAGATGAGCCCAGTAGCGCGTCTGCTTCACTCGTGTGAAACACCGACGGCGACGCCTCAGTCAATCCTATTCCTGTTAGAAGAGTTCAATAGTATCTTAAGCAAAACCTACCGTAGCCTTGACATATCTTCCATTTGGGATAAAGCTCGAGAAGCTTGGCGATCGTCTCACCACCCAACGGGGCCGCACCTGAAAAGACGAGTCGGACACAGCTGAGGTCGTACTTTTTGCATTTATCCTGGCTACTCAGTATCTGCACGATGATAGGCGGCACGACGCTGAGCTGCTCAATGCGAAACCTTTGAATGGCGGCCAGGAACTGGTCGAGCTGGAAGCGCTGGAGGACGATAGTCTCGTCGCCTCGGTACTGTGCGATATGTGCGATTACAACGAGACCGTAGATGTGGCTGAAGGGTAGTAAGCCCAGGGCAACTTGCGTGTCTATACCGTCTTGGGCACGGGTGATGCTCTCAAATGTGTGGATCATGAGAGTGCACGCTATGACGTTGTAGTGAGAGATCATGACTGCTTTCTACAATGCGTTAGACAGCTCATCAACAAGAACAGGATACATACCGGAAGACCAGACGTGCCGCTGGAGTAGCAAAGGTAGGCTACCTGCCGTTTTCCCTGTCCTGGTGTCCATGCTGGTATAGACAGCGGCGGAAGACTTTGGCCCTCAGAGATCAGATCCTCAATTGTTTTGAAGCTTGCTTCGGAGGCTGTCTCTGGCAGAGGGAGGAGAAAGATGTTCTTCTCGGGGATTCCAACGGCCTTTGCCGCTTTCAGTGCAGTGCTCAGGAGAGGTGCGCATGTAAAAAGGGCTTTGGCGCCTGATGATCGAAGCTGATGCTCGAGCTCCGAAGCTGAATGCGCTGAACTAGCGGGCGTGACAATACCGTCAACGCGATGGATTGCGTGGGTTACAGGGATGTAATCAATCTAGCCATCCCATCAGCAGCGAGCGATACTCTCGAACTGTTAAACTTACCGTGTTGAGCGCGTAAACGGCCACGACTCTATCCCAAGCCGTTCCATCATGGGGATCAAAACCGACGTTTTTGGCCAGGCCGCGCGCGAGGTAGTCAACTCGCTGTGCAACTTGTGCGGCGGTGCGCGATTGGCCTGTTACACCGCATGTATAGGGGCTTTTTGAGGCTGCAAGGGCTTTCCGACCTGCTTTTTCTGTGTTGATAAAGTCTGCCACGCTGATAGAGTCGGGAATATCTGACTTTGTTAACTCTAACCCAGTGAGTTAGGAAAGGCACGTACTGGGCAGACTGGGCACCCAAGGTGGTGGATGGAACGCCATGGTGAGTAAGATGAACACACTCTATGCAAAAAGCTTATGCTTGCCCAAACAGGAATTGACTTGATTATGCACTATATATACTACGCCGTTTACCTCGGTATGCCGCTTCAAGTTCCGCGGTTGGGATACCGAGGGGATTCCCGGGGGTCGTCTCTGGGGGATTGGGGATAGCCAATCAGAAGAGGCGGGATTGGTTCTGACGTCACGCTGGGCCACAAAATCTGGGGAAGCCACGTGAGGGATCGTCAAGATTAATTCCGGTTACCCTGAAGAGTTAGTGGGCTGCTATGTTTATTTTTATGCGTTGTGAGAGATGAGAAATCAGATCTGCGAATGTTATGTTTTCAAGGATACTGTTGTTCAAAGTTGTTTTGGTAATATCATTCAAAACCTTGATTGGAGCAATGTCTGGTGGTTATTGTTCAACCTGTTACAAAAATGTGGTTCCGCCCGGGATTGAACCGGGGACCTTCTCGGTGTTAACGAGATGCCATAACCAACTAGACCACGGAACCGGGTATATGATTGGTTAGTTTTTAGACTCTTTCTTTTCACCAATATACACAAGTTATCTGCCTATTGCGGCCTTATCATCAGATGCTTAGTATAGTCAATTATCCAGTCAACTACCCAATATACCCAGTCTTACACGGGTTAAACGCCAACAGTCAAACTAGTTACACAACTTACTTTTCGCCCTAGACAATGTCTCAGCAACCCTCCTGGCAATATCCGATTTCTTGCCCAATATCCACAACCCCTTAACACACTCCTCCGCGCGCCCCAACCTCTCCTGCACCTCCGCCCCCTCACACTCGACCACGTTGCACTGCATCAACTCGCTCGCCTCGGCGAGCCAGTAGTTCCCCGCCTTCGACAACGCCCTGATCAGGATAACCGTCCACGGCTCCGTGAGAATCATGCTCTCGTTGATGGCATGGTGGAACTCGGACAGTTGAGGCGCCGAGGTTGGCCCCGGGGCGGTCACGCGCGCCAGGTCCGAGAGCTCTTTGGCGCTGCGCTCGCGGATCCGGAGGACCCATTTGCAGCTTGTGCGGGCGTGGCTGTAGGTTGGGATGCCGAGGTCGTTGGTGTCGATGTGCTCGATTAGATCGGCGAGGAGAAGTACGCCGAGATGCCAGTGGGCGGAGATGCAGATGAACCAGCTCTGTATGCGGCCTGGGATGGCGTCGTAGTTTTGCAGAAGTTCTCTAAAGAACGTGCCGCTTTGGATCGTTAGCTCCAGCTGCTCGAGGTACTGTGGGTGGACTTACTGCGTCATGTTCCAGTATCTGTACACACTGGCAGATCTTTCGATAAACTCCTCGACCTTTTCCCTCCTCTCTCCCTGTCTCAGGATACTCTGTAAGTACGCTACATGTCGAAACATCAGTACCTTCACAGGCGCAGACCTCGTAACTGCCTCCGCTGCCTCCTCGTACGAGCACGGCCAGTGAACTACCTGTCTAGGCTTCACCAAGCTATCCTGGATGAAAAGAGGGACGTTCCAGTCTGTGTCTCCGCGTGCGTCGTCGTGCTGGCTGTTGGCGTCGACAACGACAACTGGTCTCTCGGCCATAGATGAACTGACCGTGTCGAACATGACGGTTAACCAGTATAACAAACTAATCGTGCCTCTGTCTTCGGCGCTCATGGTTGATGATACACTTGGCCTCTTCTTACTGCGGCACCTGAAGATACCCCTTTGTTCAGCGTCGTATCGATACTTTAAAGTGTGCATCTTCCTCGCTGCTCTCTCCATGTAAATTGGCGGACCGTCGTTCTCGATTATACTAGCGATCTCATCTGCAACCGCCTCCGCGTCATATCTATCATCAAAACCGCCAGACGAATTCAAGTCGTCGGATGTCATATCTTCGCGAGTAAGAGGTTTTTGTGTAAGTCCAAAGATCATCTCGGCGCAGACGACGCGGAAGGACTCAACATCGGCAACTTCATCAAGCGCCCTCCGAGCCTGATCCCAGAGATTCCATTGAAGATTGCGATCGAATTCCTCCGTGAACTCATCCATGAACTCGTTCAGCGAGTTGTCTTCGGTGATGTCGGCAAGCGAAGTGTATCGTTCCTTTTGGCGGCGTGATCCCTGCGCCCACTGGGTAGCAAAAGCCATAATGGATAGATGAAGAGCTCTTGCAGTTTTCGAATCTTCCTGTCTTGAAATGTGAATCAGTTGGGTTGATTGGGCAACGTTATCGAGATTTAACGTTCGACGAAGGACCCTGTTTGTCCACGAAGAGCCCCATTCTGCGAAGCTGCTTGGTTTGTCAAGATCCTTTTGACTCCCGAATGGACACGTGACTTCGTTCAACCAGCATGACAGGTTATGCTCGAGGACATCGTGGTAGATCTGTAAGAGATTTGTCGAGATGAGTTGATTGTTAGACCGTGCCATCATTGATTGATCCACGGAGAAGGATGATAGGGAACTGCTTTGAGTATCGCTCCAAGCATTAGATACACGGCGACGTTTTGTTCTTGCGTTCCAGTCTTTTTCGTTTGTCGTGCCAGCAGGACTGGATGATAGGACAAGCGATTGTTCAGGTTCTGTAGGGCTGATTATGGGTATGTGCGAGAGGGTAAATGCGTCGAATTCCTCCGGCGGTGCTTGTGTTGCGGAATCTTTGAAGAACTCCCATGGTTCACTCAAGCAATCTGATGAGTGATTGAAATCCTTGAAAGCAACTCCGTAAAAATTGGCATCCAGAGCATTATTATCCTGCGGCTTGAAATCAAAAGGCAACGTATCAAGAGAGTCGTCGAGAAACGAAGGTAAGTCTAGCTCTTGCAGTCCAGCGTCGATATCCGCAAACACCGGCACATGCGGAAGCGACTGAGGAACGTATGTTGTCGTAGTCGATTCGGCGTCGAGACTTATGTCGTCTGGATCCAGTGAAGCCGCAGATGATGCACGGCTCTTCTCTGTTGACGGCCGTCTCTTTGGGACTATGCATTCGATACCGGCTTCTCCACGAGCGGCAGCGGCCAAAGCGTACGAAACCTGGATTTGCGTCCATGCCCAGTTCATGGTGCACTTCTTGTGAGTTTTGATACAATACGAACATGGCGATGATTGGGCCAGGGGAGCTATGTAGAGTGTCAGTTGCTGGTGTTGATTGGAGCGCGGACACGGGCACTTACGCTTCTCCCCAACAATCACTCTCCCCTCACGCAGATGATCCATGTTCTTGGGATAGTCCAAAGGCGGCGCATCGCAGCCCCGTTTGGACTTTCTGCACTGATCGCAGGCATATTGCTGTCTTTTCATGATGAAGCAATCAGTGAAAGTGAAAATATCCCTCACTATTCGAGCCCAGCTGAAAAAGATGGTCCGAGGAAAAACTGTCCAGCTGAAAAAAAGAGTGGGCGACAAGTCGTGTTTATTAGTTGAACAATCGTGCCCCTCGACTCGCTAACCCCAGAAACCCCCACATGGAGACGCAATAGCTCCGGATCCCCGGATCCTCCCTGATCAAAGCTTTTTGTAGAGTTTCCCCGCGTTCTTTGCTGTTTTGGTTTAGCTTGAGTGTCAATCTGGGATTGGGATAGGGATGCAGGGGAGTTTATACTTCGTTACTGGGTAGTTAAGTACGACCTTCGGGTTGATGGAAATGCCGATCACGCCGATTACAGGGACTTTAAGTCAAGTCGAGATCGAGACAAGGTAGACTAGTTGGGTGAATGTGGGGTTTTCGACTATCTCAATGACTACGAAATGAGTGCCCAAGTACAGCACACTAACTAACTAACCAACCAACTAACTAACTAAATCGAAGGCAGGCAACTACAAGATTGCTTTATACACCTCCGTCTCAACTTCAGCCCAGAGACCCAACACCTTAGCATCTGCAAACGGCAGAATTTGCGTACATACAATCCCAGCAACACCATGCTCGCGATCAGCCCACCACCAAAGATTCGCCAGTCCCGCCCACTGAGCAGTGCTCTTTGATCGTCCAGAGGGACCACCATTAGTGAGGAAGAAAGTCAGTCCCCAACCCTGCGAATGTCAGCTACCTTGCACCCTGGGCATACACAGTCTGGTTCAAGGATCATACCTGAGGGGGATTGCCATCAACAGGATAAAGCTCTGGAAGCGGGTTTGTCAAATCTGGCTTGGACGCAGGAATGCTCTGACGAGAAAAGTTGGGAAACTTCTCGACACTATTGGAAAACATATGGTCAATAGTCTCCTTTCGCAGAATCTGATTTCCCGTCTTGGGACACCTTCCCCCATTGAGAAGCATAGTGAGCACCTCTGTCGAACGTCAGCAGCAACACCACATCCCGGAGCAGATTTACGTACTCCCGTACTCCTGCGGCTGCGCAAACATGCCAGCGCCACCGCTGTTAAAGACTGAAGCAGCTTCAGATGGGTTGTCGGGATTGATCACCAATGGAAGACGCTGCAAGTGATCTCGTACGCGAAGGGTGCCGTCTGGATCTCGTTGATGAATATATACGAGCTTAGATCGCATGGCGTGGCCTGGAAACATGGTCATATTCTTGATGCCGAGAGGTTGGAAGATGTGTTGCTGGAGGTAATCATTGAGACGCTGGCCAGTTGCACGTTCAAGTGCTATGCCGGCCCAGTCAATGCCAACCTGTGAGTGTGAGTAGGCAGCGTGCCGAACAGACAGATTGACTCACACCGTACTCCCAGCCTTCGCCAGGCTGGAAGAGAAGGGGCAGCGTGATATCCTCAATCCTACCAGAAAACTCATCTATTCCGGCTGGACGACTCCAATCTACAAGCCGCTCATTGAAAAACGTATATCCAAAACCAGCGGTGTGGGTCAGTAACATGCGGAGAGTAATGGCATTCTTCTTGTCTTCCAAACTCCCATCTGGCTTCAACACCTTAAGCTTCTTGAGCTCGGGACAGAGACTCTCAGTATGTTCCCCATCGTCGAGCTTCAGCTTACCCTGCTCCACAAGCTGCATGCAGGCCACTCCTGTAAGCATCTTGGTGCAAGAGGCGATCCAGTAGACATTGTCCAGAGTCATGGGCTCTTGCGTCCCAAGACCTCGCGTGCCTGCTGAGTGGGCAAAGATCTCACCGTCTCTACCGACAACTACCACAGTAGCACCGGGGATGCCGGTCTTTTGATCTGCACAGGCATTGTCGATTATGCCCTGCAGCTTGGATGTGGTTTGTGAGTTGAGCGGCATGATGGTTCCGAGTGTTTGGTCCTGTGGGGATGTGAGTTAGACGAGATGCAGTTGATTAATTTTGACAGCTCCGAGAGTAGAGTGATACCCTGGTGCAAACTATTTATATTTTCAAGGTGATAATACGTCTCTTGACGTTCCCCCTGTGACACCTAGCAATCAGCAGTCAGCATTAGCTTGCTGTCCCTGGATAGCTGACCAGTTGTTGTAAGTCAGCGGACAAAATACCAAACATGTACACCCACAAACACGCGTAGACCAGTTACTTTATTTTGTCACGCCAATCTGCGCGTCTACCCCGCAGCCCCGCTTAACTTGTCCCCCCCATGCCAAGCTCCCCTGTGTCGATCCCTTCCAAAGCCTGCGGAGCCGAGTCCGCAGCATGTGCACAGACTCAACACCACACACTGAGGGGTTAAACGAGGCGACATTCACGAATCACAACGATGCGGCACCGTCTGCGCTTCGGCAGTTGACGAAAGTGACGCGAGGCTCTCAATCCGGGGTATATGGGGCTGGCGCTCTGCAGAGGAGGGACGTGCCCCAGCATGTCATGTAACGTCGATGAACCCAGTTTCTTGCGAGTGGCAGTTGGGAACTGCCTGTTTGGTTGCATCACGAGCTGGGATGAGGTGGTATCACACGAGGTTGCTGTCGCGGACGCGGGGACGCACAGCGGACGGGAGCCCGATGCTGGCATATGCTGTGATGTTTGTGCATATGCTGTGATGTTTGTGTACCGGTAACTGTGCGTCTTGCGGAGCTCGGGTTTCACAAGCATGGCATTGTTGGACTGAGATAATGAGGAGAAAAGAGGAGAAGATGATACTTAAAAGACGTTATTTGTCCTGTGAAAGTCAATATCTTAATTATAACACTGGAATTTCAATTACCTCATAAATTCCTTCTTTATACTCTATAGCCTCTTTCATATCTCAAACCATCTGCCCTGAAATCAAGCAAAAATGGGCGAGCCAATCCCTGTTTCCGATAAGAAGTTCAATACTGAGCTCACTGATTACTCCATTGCACACCATGGCGACAAAGGACCTTACGCAGATAACCTCGAAGTCGACGCTCTCATCGTAGGAGCCGGCTTCGCGGGTATTTTCATGCTCAAGACCCTTCGTGACCGCGGCTACAAGACGTACATTTACGAAGCTGGCAACGACACTGGTGTAAGACCCCCTATTCTGACAGCGATAGTACGCAGCTGATGAGATCAAAGGGCACTTGGCGATGGAACTGTTACCCAGGAGCAGCGGTTGACTCGGAAGTTCCAGAATATGAGTTTAGTTGGCCTGAGGTCTACAACTCCTGGACTTGGTCGACCAACTATCCCGACTATGCTGAGCTTCGAGCGTACTTTGACCATGTTGAAAAGGTCATTGGCGTCAAGAAGGATTGTGCTTTTAACACTGTGGTTGTTGGTGCCAAGTTCGACACTGTCAGTGGACGCTGGCATGTTCGCACCCAAGACGGTCGTCTGGCTAAAGCCAAGTATCTTGTTTTGGGCACTGGATTCGTGAGTACCAGCCAAGATCCCACATACCGTTGATCCGGCCGCTAACACATCTTGCAGGCCGCCCGTCGCTACATACCAGACTGGCCAGGCATGAACAAGTTCAAGGGAACCATCCACCACTCCTCCTTCTGGCCCGACGAAGAAGTCGACGTCAGAAACAAGCGCTGCGCAATCATCGGCACCGGCGCATCCGGCGTCCAGATTACCCAAGCCTGGGGCCCCAAAGCCGGCCACCTCAAGGTCTTCCAGCGGACTCCCAACCTGGCCGTGCCTCTCCGTCGCAAGCATCCCACAGCTGAAGAACAGAACCGAGCCAAGAAGTTCTACCCCGAGCTGTACCGATACCGTGAGACTAGCTTTGCTGGCTTCCACTACGACTGGTACGAGAAGAACACCTTTGATGACACCCCCGAAGAGCGAGAGGCTTTGTACGAGCAGGTTTGGCGCGAGGGGGGGTTCAGATACTGGGTCTCTCTGTACAAAGACAACCTGTTCGATGCTGAGGCGAACAAGGAGTCGTACAACTTCTGGGCCAAGAAGACGCGCGACAGAATTGGCGATCCCGAGAAGAGAGAGCTTCTTGCGCCGCTCAAGATGCCTCACTTCTTTGGAATCAAGCGGCCTTGTCTGGAGTACGACTACTACGAGCAGTTCAACCGGCCCAATGTGGATGTAGTGGATATCAGAAACAACGCTATTAAGGAGTTTAGTGAGACGGGAATTACGATGGAGGATGGGACGCATCATGAGTTTGATGTTATTGCTGTTGCTACGGGCTTTGTAAGTCTCACAAGTCTTTTGTATGTGGGAATATGCTAATTGAGATAGGATGTTGTGACTGGCGGTGAGTGATGGTTCGGGCGAGGCACGTTGACGCGGTTACTGATGTATCTCTAGTGATGACACAGCTTGGCCTTGAGAGCATCGAAGGCACCGAGCTCGAGAAGGAATGGAAGACTGGCGCGGTGGTATGTATCTCATCACATGGCTTATCACATGGCTTATCACATGGCTTATCACATGGCTTTACCCGAGTACTGACTGAACCGCAGACCTACCTCGGCGTCACCACCCCAGGCTACCCCAACATGTTCCACATCTACGGCCCCCACGGCCCGACCCTACTCAGTAACGGCCGTGAGTAAACCCCGGTCCCTGTAGAGCACAACTAACAAACCAAGCCACAACCGTGGAGGTCCAAGGCCGATGGATCGTAGACTGCATTGACAAGATGAACAAAAATAACATCAAGTACATCAATCCCGAGGACAAAGCAGCCAAGGAGTGGAAGCAGCACATCCTCGACTTGAACAACCTCACTCTGTTTCCCACCACTCGATCCACGTAAGTCTACGCTCCTTATACATATTTGCTGGTGCTGACTGCTAGAAAGATACATGGGCGGGTCTATTCCTGGCAAGGTGTATGAGCCTGTTTGTTTCTCTGGAGGTATTCCGCGATACAAGAGGGAGATCCGGGAGGCCCTGGACGGGATGAAGGGGTTCGAGGTTGTCAAGAATACGGTCAAGTAAACACTGTGGTGGATGTACTATGCTTCGCCTATCTCGAGCTCTGGCTGAAGTCAAAGCTCCCTCTCAGCGTGTGGTTGAGCTTTTGAGATACAGTTGTAGCTGGTTGATTTGTGTTTCTCATCCAGTTCATCCTTTCGTTTAGTAACCGAGTATCTGCCTTGTATATCCAATATATTTGATTTCAAAATGACTTTATCTCATTTCAATGCTCTGAATATCAAAAACAACCTAGACTCAATTACCTACAGCAAATAAACAATAGCAAAGATCGAGACAACAAGCCCAACCAAATGGTTCCCAACCTTCGATCCCACCGAATTATCACCCCCATCGCTCCCACTCTTCACCTCCTCCTTCGACCAATCCGACTCATTCCACTTCTCAAAGCTCAGCCCTGGATCAAGTCTTGGCTTGAGATCAAAGTCGGCCGCAGTAGCCTTTCTCGAACCCGTGCTCCCATTCCAGCAATGTCTCTCGAAGCACTCGTCGCACTGCCCAGGCAAATCGATATCCAGCCGTCGCAGCGAGCCCTTTATGGCTGCGCAGGCCAGACACGCAGGCCAGTTCTCGTCGACGCTGCCGTTGCCGTACGTGGCAACCTGGAAGGCGTTGTCAAAAGTGATGTCTAGTTGGGCGTTGCTGAATTGCGTTTGCGTGTAGGAGTAGTTGGTGTAGCCCGTCCAGGGGGCGTTGGGCAGCCAGAGGAGGAGAGGCGTGTCGGCGCTGGCGTTGCAGCCGAAGAATGTGGGCTGGAAGGAGAGGTTCTGGGCGACGATAGTGTCGACGTCGGGAATCTTGGGGAAGGGGATGTTTCCTTCCGAGGCGGTGAGGGCGGTGTCTGTAATGTGTTAGTGATGGCTGGAGGTGAGATTGGTTAGACTTACTGATTAGGTTTATTCCGTTGACCCAAGAGTTCGGGGCATCAGATGAAGCTTCATAAACAATGATCAAGTCCAGCTTGCGTTCGGGGATGATCAATGGACGCAGAGGATTGGTCTCGAGAGTAAGACTGCCGTCGACCTGAACAGGTCAGTAAAATCCCATCGGTCGGGTATTCCAACCTACAAGGAGAAGTTCCGAAACACCCTTCATGTCATCGTTGTAGTCTTCAAACGGGTTTGGATAAGTAGCCCAGAGCGACTCGTTAAAGGTCAAGTCAAAGTACTGAGCCGTGGTGTTGACAAGCTGAACCAGCGGATTGTCATCTTGATCCTTCGGGATAGGAACATCGTTGATATCCGGATTCACTTGTTGCCGTTCCTGCAACCATCTCTTGGCGAACACAGGAATATCATAGAACAGGTCGATGAACCACGCAGTAAACGCATTCGCCGTGGTGCCCTGCATGAGCGTAATCTTATCAAACCCCTCAACGCACTCGCTCTTGTTCTGCGGCTTGCCACCGGACATGGCAGTACCCAAGTACTTGGTGGGGATGAACGCCTGCACTCTCCCGCCAGCCCAGCTTCCGAACTCAAAGGGCGTGACTTCGTACGAAGTCAAGTTGAAGAGCTTGGATCTGTTGAGGCCCGGGTACATAAGCTTTCCGATCTCAGGGGACTTGCCCGGGACGACTTCCGCAAAGCACATAATCGGCATGGGCGCATCGCCGAGAGTGAACGCGGTGCCGTTGTCGCTTATGTCGGAGTAATCCCCGTAGAGCTTGTCCTCGGGCAGCCACGTTCCCCAGAACTGGCCGAAGGTGTCAGCGACAGAAACCGGGAAGCCGGCTTCATCCTTGGCGCCCATGTTTTCGAAGATGGTGGTGAAGAAACTGGTCTGGTTGCCGTCTGGACCGTCGGTGTAGGGGGCTGAGAAATTGGTGGCTTTTTTGAGGTTATCAATCGTGGTGAAGTTATTCGCGGCACTCAAGAGTTAGTATCTGCCGTAGAGAGTATACAGGCGACTTACAGCAAAGCGACGGTTACAGCACCACCGCCACTCAGACCAGTGATGTACGAGAGAATCTGAGTCAAACCTCCCGTGCGAGCAGCCTTCGCGGCATCAGAGCGGGCATCATACGCCTGCCAAATGCCCAAGCCTCCAAGGCCAGACTGCGTACCGCCACCCGAGACAGAAAGACCAACGACGGGGACATCATCTTCCTTGAGTTTCTTAAGATAGCCCGAGACGTCAAAGCCTGAGATATTCGCCAGCTTGAGATAATCTTCCCAGTCAGGCATCATCTTCTTGGCTCGTTGCTCCCTCCATGAGCTCTTCTCGTTGGACAAACCCTGGACATGTTAGATTTTGGCGGTGAGGCGGGACTAGTGAGACTTACGTCTGAAGCCTTGCGGATTTTCAAGTCGGAGGGACATCTTGTGTAGACGGGGACGTATGGATCAGCGCCCCCCTGGGCCAGTGCGAAGCTTAGGTATGCAGAAACAAGCAATAGTTGATGAGAAATTCGAAGATGCATATTGAAAGACCGGTGCAAAGAAACTGCAAGGCGATATCGAAATTGTTAGCGAACTTCAAGAACGATAGAGCTCAACAGCGACCGTCCAGTCTTATCAACCCCATCAGCCATGGCACTTCCCATGTGAAAAATCATATCGACGAACCGCCTCGTTTAGCTAGCCAAATGGGCTGCGGAAACTTCCAGCCTCCAAACCGTCCAAACTCAATGGCCAGAGCCAGCCAACGGGACAGCGAGAATCTGGTGTAAGCCACCGATGTTTAATTTTTAGCCACAGGTCCAGGTGCGAAGAAACGAATGCGAGGCGCAGAGTTCTGCTAACGCAGTAGATGTACATGCTATGGTGAGGACTTGGATGGAGGAATTCAAGCCGAAAGAATTCGGCAGTTGTAGCTGGTTAGAGAAGACTGAATAAGGTTTGTTGCTGCGCGAACGGTTATGGCTAGGAGATATTGTCGTGCAGATCGTAGTTAGATCCTGGAGCCATTACTAGTCAAAGGATAACTTTGTCTATGCCTTCAACGGTAATTCTTTCGTTCAAATCACGCATCTTGCTATGTCCCGTATTCTTTGAATCTTCTTACTCCCTTTCATCTGAGGTTTGAGCTGCATTCTTCTCCAAGACCCTCATTACACTGTTTTCTATGAATCAAATCCAGTGCGATTTTTAGCTCCAGGACAGAGCTTACTGTTTCCAATTCTTACTACACCTTGCTATCAGAAGAACAAGAATTCCCGCAACCATGGATAAAGACGTAGCTTTACTAGGTCAGCAAACTCCGAACACGCAAAAGACGGCAAAAGTGATACTTACTAACGGTGAACGCCCAGCCAACACCAATTCCGTCTATCATCGGTACTACGCTGCCAACACTCATCGCACCGAAACTGTACTGAACCACGTACTTCCCCGTGATGACCGCGGTTCTATGCGCAGGGCGAACCTCTGCAATGAAGTCAGCGCAGTCTCTTCTGATTCTCGTTCAACCTACCTGCAGCATACGTGTTCAGCCCACTAAAAGAACTCATAAGCCCAAAGCCTTCAATGAAAGCGCTCACGGCTGGTAGCGGCATCCCGCCAAGTCTTTTCTGTACGCTCCAGCCGTAAAGTAGGGTACCTAGTGGTAGAACTATAAGGATGCTTGGTAAACTGCTGTTCAGCCGGTCTTCAGGGATCCTCTGCCCGTGACGCTTTCGCATGTATCTTTTGACCACCACGTCGGAAATCTTGCCCCCCACGGTGCTGCCAACAAGGAAGCCAGCACCCGGGGCGAGATAAAAAAGACCGCTGGAGAGAGGGGATGTAAGGTCGAAGCGGGGATTGATTACGCGACGGACGGAACTAAGAAGACCATATTGGTTGAAGCCCAGAAGACCACAGGCAATATTCTATCCGTGTAAGCGCATTTCTCACATCCGAGATGGTGTACATACAGCGAGAATAACCTTGGGATACACAAATTGACAAAACACGTGCTTCGGGTTAAACGTGTGAAGAATCTCCCTCGTCGTTTGAGGACGTGTGGTCTGGGCAAGTTTCGGATTCTCAACTTCACTCGCGCGAGGGATGAACAAGAAAGAAAGAGTAAGTCCAAACAGGGACATGCCGGCTTCAACGCCGTAGATGACCCTCCAACTAGTAAAAGTCGCAATGACGCTACCGAGGAGCGGTGCTAGGTGGTGTTAGTAAAGACGTTGCGTGAGGCTGTAAGCGACGCACCGATTGAGTTCGCGGATACACAACTCCCCAGAAAAAAGCCAACGGCCGTGCCACGAGCCGTCTGTTAAGCATTAGCCCCAACCTTGTAAACCTCGCGACACTGATACTTGCAGGATCGAAGATATCAGCCAGAATCGTCTGTCCAGCTACCAGAAAGAACGGCCCCGTAGTCCCGCCCAGGATCCAAAGAGACGCAAACCCAGGCAGATTCGGTGCCGCAGCACATCCAACAGCACACAGACACAGGACGATGTTCGCAGCAAGATACGCTGAGCGGCGACCGATAATCGTACTGATCGGCAGCCATATCAGACCGGACAGAGCCTGTGCGACAAAGACGCCAGCGTTGACGGTGTTGATCGTCGTAGCTGGTATATCCAGGTCCGAGGCAACTTCGATGGTAGCAGGCATGATGGCCGTGCTCCAGAATGTCATGGGGAGAGGCATCCAGCAGACGACGAAGAGGATGACCCATTTTCTCCAGGATGGAATCTCGGCGACATCGTCGTCTATGGCTCTGACTGGAGGTAATGGTGTTTCGGGGGCTATTAATGTTGGCCCTGGAGGCTTTGGTTCATTTTGACTAGCCATGGCGGGGAATCTGAACGAAAGGAGTTTATAAAAATTGAAAAAATTACCGCGAGACTCAGCTCGAGTCTTGTGCCAAAACAAGCAAAACAACGCGCAAATCTAGTCATGAACACCGTCAGAATATTTACCAGAAAGAGTTTCCCTTATTGCCAATCTTGCATTTAAAAGCAAACCCCCGTTCAATCAATGACTGCAAGTGGACCCTTCCCCGACTCTTGTCTAGCGGTGTCGGATCCCTTCATCCTTATTCTTATTCTCACGCAGTAACCGTGCAATTCCCGCGTGCTTACTCGGCCGACATGCTCAATTCCACCGAAAAACGTTGACTGCTTGCCGAGGTTCGCACGTCTTTTACCGCAACAAGTAAGCCCGCCCGCTGACTCATCACGGGCAATCTACTTCTTTGCCGTGCAAATGTCGGCATCATGCAACCGTTTTCCACCACACTCTGGAGGTCACACGACAGCGCCGTTGAACCGCAACAACGGGTCCAATCGGGGCGAAACCGGGTTATCAGATCGATTAAGACGTCACGTCCTCGCATTACCGTTTGCTGTGGTTTTTCTGGGTGTCACGCCATGACTTCCAATGAGGATTCTGCTGGCTCGGAGCCGGAGAGTAAAGATGATGTCGGCTCGTCTTCCATTACGCCTTTGAGTACTTCGGGTAAACGACAGCGCAAGATAAAATCTACAGCGTGGGTGAGACATTGTAGAAATTCGGGTCTAGGGCTAATAGATCTGCAGGTGTCGTCGGTGCCACGCTCGTAAAGTCAAGTGCTCCGGTGGACAGCCCTGTGAGAATTGCCGCCAGGCGAGCAAGGGCGCGGAGTGTTCATATCCGCGGAAGAACAGACTGGTTAAAGTTAGTCAACAGTATGCAACCCTCCCCTTCTCAATTGAAATGATGTTGACCAGTTGGGATAGATACATTGACGATCTCGTCGCCGAGAACAAACGTCTTCGTAATCAAGATGTAGAGCCAAAACCTCGCCCTGAAGCTGACCCTGTTGATGTGCCAATTGCGCCCACTGGCCAAGTAGAGGCTTCATCATCGCTACAGGGAACCTTACTCGAGGAACGCCCCTGGTTCTTCGACATGAATGTCCTTCACACGCCTGTTTTGATCGGTGAGGCTTCAGATGCCGCCTTTGCCACGCGTTTCCGCCAGGCCATCTCAGAGCCTGGACACAGTCACATTCCCCGAGTCAACTACGCGCCTGATGAGACTCTGCTGGTACTCTCCGACGAGGACTGTCCGTGGCCGATACCGTCCAGGGCACGACTGCTCGTCAATGTTGCGTTGAAGTACGTCAGTCGAAACTACTACATCGTCCGACGGAGTCAAATACTAGAGGGTCTTGAGCAGACAATTGTAAACCCGCACTCGACGGACTCGCTTCTCAAGAGCAAGCTGTGGGTTCTGTTTGCCATTGGCGAGATGTATTCTACCCGAACTGCTGCCAAGGACAGAAACTTCCCCGGGATGGCGTACTTTGCGAGGGCTACTCGAATTCTACGGATTATCAGTGAGCGACCACGTATCGATGCCATCGAAGTCCGCCTGCTTCTAGTAAGCTTCCAAATCCACATACAAACGGTTAGCTAACCGCGCAGTCCTTCTACTCCCTCGCTCTCAACCGTCGCTACACAGCATACGCCCTCGCCGGCTCTTCAGTCCGACTATCCGTAGTAATGGGCCTCCACCTCAACGTCCCAGAGTCCCAGCTCCGCGACGCCGGCGCACGGGAACACCGGAATAGAGTATGGTGGACCGCCTACAGCTTCGATCGTATGTGGGCATCGCGGCTTGGCCATCCCGTGGCGATTCGCGATGACGATATACAGGTTGACCTGCCCACCGACCCTGTACTGGACGTACCATCGGATGACTTTGCGGACTCGTCGTATTTTATTGCTAGTATACGACTCGCTCAGCTCGCAGGGCGGGTTATCAATTCTATATATACGAGGAAGCCCCAGCAGAAAACCCTGTCGCAGCGAGTGCAAGAGGCGTTGAGGGATCTTCGTGCTTTTGTAGAAGAGCTGCCACCTCATCTACACATTGAGCCTACCGATGCCCCCGAACCCAGTCCGAAACCTCTATCCCTACACTTGTATTTCAACCAGGTCAGTCTCCCGTCCACACATGAATGCCTCTAACAAGGTCAGGTTGCCATCACCGCGACTCGCCCTATCCTCCTCCACGTCCTGCGAACCCACGTCGCAGCATGGGACACCCAACCCCGAGCAGAACCCCAAATTCCCGTGTCCGCCAAAACCCTCTCCGAAGCCTGCGTCCGCTGCGCGCGCCACTCATGCCGTCTGCTCATCGAATGCTGGATCGACGGCTCCTTCGCAACATTCGACTACTTCTACACGCAGTACCTCTTCGCCGCCGCCACCGTCCTTGCCATCTCCAGCCTCATCGACAGCAAAGAATGCCGCAGCGATAAGGAACAGTTCGAGTCAGCGGCCCAGTTCCTCGCGCAGCTAAAAGAGAACGGGAATTTCGCAGCGGAGGAGTTCTGCCGGCACGTCGATGCCATGAAGGTCTGCATGACGGCTGTTGAAGCGCGGCGAGGACACTTTGCTATCCCGGATGCGAATATGATGCATCTCGAGGAGATTGACGTCGGGCCTGCGTTTACGAACCCTACGGCTGGAATGGCGTTATCTGAGCCTTCGCTGCAGGAACTTCTGTCGCAACCGGTTCTGGATTTGCAGTTTATCGATGCTTCTATGTATCACGATGGGTCGCAGGGTCTGTACTGGCCAGATATCAGTCCTGAGAGTTGGACTGCTACTGGGTGGACACCTGGTGGATAGACCCTTTAAAAGTGTATATTTATGTTGGACATTTGCTTATCCCCGCAGCACTCGAAGCATGTTTTCTCCTTCATCTGTGTCGTAACCTAAGTTGATTGACCGTATCTACCCGTTGCCAGTATTTTTTGGCTGGATAAGGACCTCCCCATATTATAAATATCGCACGTGAGTTGCTTACCTATCCCAGTCCTCGACCGACATCCGCATCTAACCAATTTACTGTCGGGCTAGAGAAGCGCTAGCTACACCAGCCAGTCGGGAAAGCTGATGATTTTCAGAGTTCCGGCGTGAGAGAATGGTTCTATTGGGTCGTTTTACGCTGCGCTTGTTAGTGCTGATCGGTGAAGATGACATACAAGCGGCATTTCGGCAACCAGATCGTGAGCCTTAGGGCTAGATCTAAATGCTGACAGTGGAGTCAAAACTGGGCTGACTGGCAGAACTGGCTGTTGAGGGCCAGCGTTGTACTCCGCCACGCCACCGCCATCTACCACAGGGCCCAGACAGCGTTGGAAGCAACGCTATGTCGTGGGCGGTCGTCGTAATCTTACATGATGCATCCAATGTCAGCTTTATGACGGACGGTATGCAAGACCACAGGCCAAAGTTCTGTCGATCTTTTCCCCCTCGAGGCTAGCTTTCGGCCCGTCGCTCTAGACCTGTCAGCGAGTTCCAGCCCTTTCGCGAGAACTAAGTCTCCGACATCCAATGGAAACAGGGTCCTTTGGTATTACTGCACAGGTGGAGACAGCCCCGAGCAGTGATAAATACGAGGCCCCTCTCAGCGTCGTGGTCTTGGTGAATGGTAGAGCTCAACTTCATCTTTGAATCCCTACACACAGCAACATGGCGGCAACCAATGGAGACTCGGGCAAATTGCCCCAAAAGACCCGCGAGGTTAGCAACCACCACATGGACTCGACCGTCTGGAACGATGTGAATCTCAGGCCTGATGATATCATCATCAGCACATACGCAAAGTCAGGAACAACTGTACGCTATCCTTGCGTGAAACTCGGCCTTTGAAGCAATCGCTAACCTTCCAAAAGTGGATGCAACAAATTGTCTCGCAGCTCGTCCATGAGGGCGACGGCACTGTTCCCGCAGGTGCACTGTCGCCCTGGGTCGATCTGCGCATCGTGCCCAGAGAAGTGATGATCGGAATGCTGGAAGCCCAGACTCACAGACGCTTCATGAAGTCGCATCTGCCCGCCGACAGTCTCCCCTGGGATCCCAAAGTCAAGTATATCTTCATCGGACGAGACGGTCGCGACATGATCTGGAGCCTGCACCATCACTTCTACGCCGCCACCCCAACCTTCTACGCCATGTTCGAGAACACAGGCTACGAGGGCCCCGGCCCTCAGCGTCCCAGTGAGAACCCGCGAGACATGTTCGTCGACCTCCTCGAGGACGACATCCGCCCGTCCGTCGGCTGGCCCTTCTGGAGCCACATCCGCACGTGGTGGGAGATACGCCACTACCCCAACCTGCTCTTCGTGCACTTCAACGACCTCAAGGCCGACCTGGAGGGCAACATGCGCAAGATCGCCAAGTTCCTCGACATCAACGACCTGCCCGAGGACAAGTTCCAGGCTGCTGTGGAGCACTGCTCCTTCGACTGGATGAAGGCGCACGCCGAGCTGTCTGCGCCGCCTCAGGCTGAGATAGCGTGGGAGCACGGTGCGCAGGATTTCATCAACAAGGGGTCGAACAAGCGCTGGAAGGAGGTGCTCTCCGAGGAGGACAACAGGCGGTACGAGGAGAAGGCCAGGGCGGAGCTTGGTGAGGAGTGTGCGAACTGGCTGCAGAATGGGGGTGAGATCAAATGATTGCGTGTTGATTAGGGGGTTTCTATCTCATAAATACTGAAGAATCATTCAAATAAACTCAAGTTCAACGGCTATATCGGGCTTCCACAGTCATGTGGGTTTCGGAATCATCCCTACCACAAGAGATGTTATCGACTCTTCGTAGATGCTGTGGTTCAACCTCTTTCCTCAGCCTTATGAGCCCCTCACTCAACCATAGCTCTGCGAGATGAACACCAGTATATACCTGCTCATAGTTTTATACTGGCCCTACCCTCTATTATATCACGTTATTATCAACCGACCTCTACCTGGGCGGATCAACCAGATCCACGGGCCAGTTAAACCTTATTCCTGACTATTTACAGAACAAGCTCAATAATTAGATAAATAGTCTCAATTCATCTTCGAACACCGCTATAAAGCAAGCTACCATGACCTATCCCATTTGACGAATCACACTCTTCTCAACCCTGCTGCCAAAAAACCGTCTTATCACCCACAATACTCACTTTATCAATCTCAACTATCTCCTCATCCGTAAGTCTCCAACCAAGCGCCTCAATCGCACACTTCGCCTGCTCAACAGTCCTGATCCCGACAACCGGCAAAACACCCTTGCTGATATTATAATTCAGCGCCACCGCCGCAACACTCTTCCGTCGTCGCTCCGCAACCCTCTCCAGAGTCTCGAGGACAGGCTCAAGATCTTCCATCTTGTAACTGCTGAACCGGTGCGACTTGGGCGGTGGGTTGTCCTTGGTATACTTCCCTGTCAATCTCCCCTGCGCGAGGGACGAGTATGACTGGAATATCATGCCGCTGTCTTGGCATTGCTTGATGTTTCCGCTGAGCTCGGGGTAGCGGCGCAGGATATTGAACTCGCACTGGTTGGTCGCAAGGGGGATGTTGAACTTGGCAAGCTCGTCGTTGATCTTCCCAACATCCTCGACGTTGTAGTTGGCCACCCCGATAGAATGAGCCAGGCCTTGCTCAACGCACTGCGCCATACCCTCGGCGATCTGAGCAATACTCTGCGGATGAATCGGTCCGTGGACGAGGTAGATATCCACGTAGTCGAGCTTCATCCGCTCCAGGCTGCCCCTGAGACTCTTAATGGGCGCCTCAACGGGGTGAACAAAGTTGGCTACTTTAAGCGGAGTGCTGAAGTACTTTGTCTGAATAACAAAGCTCTCTCTCGGCAAATCCTTGACAAGATCTCCGACAATCCTCTCACTCTCGCCATCGCCGTATGCTTCCGCCGTGTCGATAAAATTGATACCTGCCTCGTAGAGAGCCTTCCACGCCTCGCGGACTTCTGGAAGTTGGCCCACGTCCCAGTTCCAGGTTGCCTTGTCGCCCCAGGACCACGCCCCTACGGCGATGTGTGAAGCAGACACGGGCCTCTGGGCGGTCGGAAAGTCGACCCGCGATCTGGGCTCTGGGCAATAAGATGTGGGGAGGATGTTTTCCCCAGCCGTTTCTGGGTCTGCCCACTTTGGCTTGTTGGAGTGGAGGCCCGAAACAGCGGACATGCCTGCTGAGAGGCCGGTTTGCAGGACCTTATCCATGATGTACAGTCGCTTAGTATGGAGTAACTTATAAGTGTATGGGGAGTTAAAATTGTGGGGTTGACAAATGTGTAAATCAAGTCCCCAAGTCCCGCGCGTCCTTTTAAACAAACCCCAGAGCTCTCTGCCCTGCTGGCTTACAGGCGAAACGGGAGATTATGCTCCGATGATCAAATGCCCTGTCGAAGGATTGACGTCCAAGCAGGGATCACTTACGGTCATGATGACGCTGGTGCAAGTCTGCTGTGACCAAAGTAGACCCTGAACCAGTCATGATTGGGAATTATCAGATTATCTTGATAATTGCGGTTGATCATCGTCTGTGCTCGTATTGAGTCATGGGTTAATACTCTCTGAATGGGCCACGTTTAACATCTTGAAGTTGTTCACTGCGAATGACGTCACAAAGCACATTTTATTTTATCATCGTCGTGCGAGTAAGATTGTAAGTATATTGCTTAAGTTCTGGAAAAAATATGTGTTCTGTGTTGTAGTGTAGGCAAAGAAAGGTGTGAAAAGTCCCTTTGAGCGACGCATACTTACATAGTATTCTATTATCGCGGCAGGAAATGTCAAAAATATTCCTGCCAACTGAGACCTTTGTGCACTCAGCAAATGTCACATCTCGAGTGAAGACTGTTTTTCTTAGTACAAACATCAGACATTAATTACCATCTATTGATCAAGTGTCTCATCTTGTTCCATCTCGTTCAATTGGTCCCTCACGCAGTTAACTACTTCCAGGAATAGCGTCACGTCTCCACAAGCGGATAATTCCAAGTGCGCCGCGCCCTCCAAGCGACATGCAAAAGTCCACGAGCCACATCGGATAAATTCCTCCCAATAATCGCAAGGCATGAACAGAGACCTTTTCAGCACAACCAGATTTTGCAGCCCATCTCACCAATATGGCTATTCCTCAAAGACTGACCCCTCCAATTGACGAACTGCGCGAATTCTATGTCGGCAAAAGTATCCACGATGTCCCCAAACCCGCCGTCATTCTGGACAGAGCTAGGATAAACCGCCATTGCCAATCTATGCTCACGGCTGCTGATGCGCTTGGGGTTGGATTCCGCGCCCACGTCAAAACTCACAAGGTGGATATCCTGCGCTCATCATGTGAGCCTTGCTAAACTTTCTCAGACGATCGAAGCCGCTCGTCTTCAAATCGGCCAGGGCAATGGCGACGTGAGGCTCATCGTCTCCACCCTCGCTGAAATCGAGCATCTTCTGCCTCTTCTAAAAGAGTACCGGGATAGCGGTCGTCGTCTCGATATTCTCTACGGCCTTCCCCTGCCACGCTCCCAGATCCCACGATTAGCCGCTCTCGGCTCTGAGCTAGGCCACGGAAGTATTTCCGTGCTCGTCGATCATCCATCGCAACTCGACTCAGTCAAAGCCTTTTCTCAACACGCTAAGTTTCCTGCGAGAGTTTTCTTGAAGGTTGACACCGGATATCATCGCGCAGGCCTTCCTCCATCTTTATTGAACAAGAATGGTCTGGTTGAGACTCTTGCGCAGCTGGAAGCTCGAGGAGATGCTGAGCTACTGGGTCTGTACTCGCACAGCAGTCTTAGCTACAAGGATAATACGCCTGAACAAGCCATGGGGAATCTGGAGGGTGAGATTCTAGATTGCATTGGGGCCGTGAACATCCATCATCATCTGTTCGCCAAGAACAAAGAACTTATTATTAGTGTTGGAGCTTCTCCTCAAGTCACTGCTGTTGAGAACCTGACCACACCACAAAGGGGCCGCTCGCGTGTTGTTGAGTCTCTTCGCAGCGCTATCCAAAGAGTATCTGCTGGCAGACCCGATGGCCTACAGACCAAGCTTGAGCTTCACGCTGGCGTGTATTCCATCTTGGACATGCAGCAAGTCTCTACCAACTCGAGAAGAAACCTCGGATCGCATGAAGACGAGATTGCCATTTCGATCATCGCCGAAGTGTGCAGCGTGTACAGCGACAAAGAAAGATTCCAACCCGAGGCCCTCGTTGCTGTCGGTACCTTAGGCCTTGGACGCGAGCCCTGTGCTGCCTACCAGGGCTGGGGTGTCATCAGTCAGTCTTCGTACAGAGCCCAGGGGCAGGGAAGAAAGTTGGTCATTGATAGAATCAGCCAAGAGCACTCCATAGTGGCCTGGGAGCACGCTGAGGATGAGGATACTAGCGATTTGGCCCCTATTCCGTTGGAGGTTGGTCAGAATGTTATCGTCTTTCCTAACCATGCTTGTGTCGCTGGGGCTTTGTACGGGTGGTATCTTGTTGTCGACTCGTCTGAAGGAGATGCAACAAAGATTGTTGATGTTTGGGTCAGGGCGAGCGGATGGTAAATTGATCGGGCCGACTCGGCATATTAACTTCATCTATCTTTTTCAATAGCCACCTGACAACCAGATGATCAGTTTTTTTAAGATTGCAAGCTCTCCTCGAAGAGCTTCTGAAGCCTCGCTCCTTCACTGTTGGCAACTTCGCCATGTGTCCTGACACTTCCATAAGGATGATAAGGGAATGGACTACACAAGTCAGAACACCGTTCAACATAAGGTGTCAACAGTTTTCAGTGCTCACCCATATTCAGGCACAAAAGTGATGACATCGCTGTCCCGACTGCGAGCCTTAACAATGCGCAGCCACAGTCTCTCAAAGAACTCTCGCTCCTCTTCGAAGATGGGATCTTCAGGCTCAGGGCACTGTGATGACTGCGTTGTTCCGATGCGGGCGTGAATATGTGTCACCTAAGTTCTGTCAGCGTATGTGGTGGAGGCGATGAAATTTGAGAACTAACACGAGGAACCAATAGATCTAGAATCTCCTTGTCTTCTTCTCCAAGATCGAGCAGTCTTTCGCAGACCACTACCCAGTGAGAGACATCTGCCGTGACGCGCAGCCTGAGAGATTGTCAGTGCAAATCGAGAAGGTCACGGGTTATATATACCTTGGTACTTTCGGCAAGATATACTTGGCGGAATACGGCGTGAACAGCGACCGGTTTCGATGTGTCTCATGGCTAACGAGGCCTGTCACGCCCAGCTCCTCGTCGATCTCAAGCGTTTTCTGGTAGAAGTAGACTGATTCGTCTAATGACCAGTAATCGCTATGACGGTAAGTACACACACGCGACGGATCGATGTGGAGACTCACCCTCCAGACTGAGCGTTGATTCTCACAGGTCGCAAGATCTTGGCGCGCTCAAGTTCACCGCGGTATATGCTAAGGTGAACATCAGGAGTAAGGCCTTTGGGACGAGCATCGACATAACCAGCCCATGCAGTGTGTATCCTGCCAAATATCAGTATCTGGAGTAGAGGTTACCGAGAGTGTTCGACTCACAAGACTGTAGCTTCTAGACCAGCATCATCCAGGATCTGGCGCAGTTGCTTGAGGTTATCAACGTCCCGGTGTGTAATATCTACCTCAACACCGGCTACACCGTGTCAGTTCCCGTTAACATTCGCTGGAAAAGAGAACCAACCAAAGCCTTGCTTTTTCAGGTCAGGAAACCAAGGGATCCAGTGCTCAAAATTGTCCCCCGACTCGACACCCCAGACTGTTCGGAAACGTTTAATGACAACCATCGGACAGCCCTTGGCGTAGCAAATGTACAGGAAGGAATGGAGATGGAGGCAGAGGATCAAAGATACCATCTTTATACTAATAATTTATGCCGTATCTTTAGACCATATTGACTTTCCCCGCGAAATGCCCTTCCCCACACGAAAGAGTCAAATCTCCCCGACGGGGAAGATTTCCCCATTGAGATATTCCCCATTCCTCCACCTTGATGCGGAGGAATTGGCTCCACATCACAACCATCCCATTACCAGATGCCGTAAATATCGGCGAGATCCAACATTCATAACTCGAGGCTGATGCGAGCATTACTTGATTCTGCGTTGATCACTTCACTGAGGAGCCGGGACTTTGCGGAGGGGAGCAGGCGGACTTTTCTTTCCCCTCTGCGTTGTTTGTTAGCTTGAGAGATCACCTGACCCAGAGGCGCCGATGATAGAATGAGTTTTGGGTTTCGTTGATATATGGATTTAAATAGGGAAGCAACGCGCCTAAGACAGTCTTGGAGCATGAAGTTACCCAAGATGGTTTCATCAGAAACCGGAGTGACAAGAACAGCCTCAACTAGTAGTGACTGGTCCATCAGTGCCTTCATTCAAGCCCGCTTTTCTCGCTGCCACCCTTAGACGATCAACCTCCATCCTCAGAGTCTCATTGTCATGTTGGCACTGCTCAAGCTTCGCGCTCAATTCTTCAGTCTGCTCCTGTGCACCAAGCCCCAGCTCCTCAATGATCTTGACCACCCGCCATAGCCGCATGACCACGATGAGAGAAGCTACCTCCTCGACGATGCCGCGCAGGAGAACATCGGTGATGAAGCCCGCGAGAACGATGAAGGCGTCGAAACAGTGGAACCAGGAGTTGAAGTACCTAATGTGTCAGCTTGGGGCGGTGATCGCTGGGATGACAGGGGATTTACTTCCAGCCGAATGCCCAGACGGAAGCTATCAGCTCCACCATGAAGAGGCACGAGAAGACCAGACTGACAGAGCCCAGTATGTCAAGTGCCAGATCCCACTCCGAGCTCTTCTTCCCCTGCTCGCACTTGAACAGATTGAGGATGAAGTCTGTTCGCGTCAGTTTGTCCGCGTGCACGACTGGAGACAGCCCAACGCACCGGCAATCATGCTGAGAACATCCAGAGACACCAGCGTGAGAACAGAATAGTGACCAGCCTTGGAGGAGAGAAACCGCGCGGTTTTCTGCCTGGTGCTTTGGACACCCCAATCGTCGCCCCTGAACGGATGCGAATGCCAATGCTGAAGATTCAACGTCGGCAGCCCTGCTTTCCCTCGTCGCAGCAGCGGCTGCTGTTCGAGACTCGCGTCTCTACGCTCCGTGCTAGTCGAGGACATGCTACCTAGTAAGGGTTTTGGTGTGAATTTATCTTTCTCGGGTTTGCTGACCGTGGAAGGACTGAGCGAGATGACAGTGCCCTTGTTCCCAGGTCTAAAGCTTCCCCGCCAGCCACGTCATTTTGGTTCAAGCGCTTATCTTATCTGGGTGCCGTGATGCCGGACGCGTCAAAACTAGGGGCTTATTCCTGTAATCTATCTCAAGCAATTAATTATCCAGGTGCCACAGCTGCGCGTGGTAGGAATCCATAAAAAGCCATCGTGAGCAAGCTATTAAGAACAGTACTCCACTTCCCTTGACTCTGCCTTATAGGAAATACTATGAGGCCAGTAGCAATTTATAAACTCTACACAAATCCCCTATCCCATTATCTTTGTTCATTCCCAACCTTCTTAAAACCTAGTATAAAAATGCAGGCTCGACATGGAAGGATATATATAGACAGACATACACTTCCCGCCTACAGTAGATGGCCTTTCGGTCGCATAGGCGCAGATCCGATTGGCCTGTACACATCTGCAGGCCCCTGACATGTGGTATTATCCCTCAATTGAATCGGGTTAAAGTCCGGGGTCTCAGTGATAGAGTGACGGACGTAGTTCCACAGCTCTAGGTGCTCCGCTGGGCCCATCAACTCATTAACCGACGGCGGCCAGCCCCTCACATCTGTCCTTGCAACAGGGTCTTGGTCCGCAGTGTTCAAGCCTTCTTGCGGACCAGCAGCGGGAGGACCGCCGGAGTCGTCTGCAGGATTGTGTAGCTGGCGGCCTTCCATAGCTGCTTGGGGCTGGTGCGGAGTTTCGTTGCGCGTGACGGGATGGTCCGGCATATTGGCGATGCTGGGTTGTACTGGCTCGGAGACTTTCCTGGGATACTGGCTGTACTGGCTATTCTGTGCATCTGCCTCTTCCTCAGTCTCGCTTTCGCAGTCTGAGATCACAATCCCCAGTTCCCTACTAATCCCTGGGCCTCGCGGAGGCTCTGTATGTGCATTCGGCCGATCGTCCGGTTTGCATGTGTTCGCGTGTACGGGATCTTCATCTTCAGAATCTGTAAAAGACACGTCAGCACCGTCAACTGAACTTCGGGATAGAACTCACCCGACCACATGTTCTGTCCTACTTCCAAGTCACTCCGTACGCCCATGCTTTGTTCCGATATGAATCTGTCGACTACGTCCCTGTGAGGAATGTCTTTGGCCTGAGGGTCATAGTGCTGGAGGTCGATCGCAGCAACCCAACCAAGAGAATATTTCCCAGGAAACACCGGCTTGTCGAAATACATGACAGGATATTCCCTCTTCGAGAAGGACGGCCCGCCAGGTTTGTAGTCCTCAGCCCATTCGGGAGTTCCCCGAGTTATCTTCGGGTCGTACACATAGCATTTGGGTACCTTTTTCACAAGCTCGGTGCTCTGGAGGGACATGTTCCAGCCAAACCGGCCAAAGCTGCCCCAGGGGAGTATCAAGACGGCGTACCATTTCTTCGTCCTCTTCCAGTAGGCCGTGTACACTTGTCCGGGATGAGGATCGATCCCAGAGATGCCCTGGCTGCTCCTTGTATATAGGCTGTGGGTGCTGCTTGGAGCATCATTCGAGGCTACTCTGCTTGAAGGCTGGCCAATCTGCTCGTACGAGGGTCTTTGCGCCACTTCGTTGTTCATCCTGGCTCGCTCCTCGTTGCAGTTCAGCACATGCGTCCCAAGGTTACTGATCACCCCGCAATGCCCGGGATTTTCAAGACCGTGCCTCCCGCCTGACAGGTGCCTGCTAGCAGCCTTCAGAGGCTGCTTGGGAAAAGACATGGAGTGCTCCTTACACTCTACAATGTACCAGTCCTGCAGGTATTCGACGATGATATATTTGGTCTCTGCGTTGCCATTCTGGTAGACTTGGTCAAACTCGATTGTACGACCCTGAGTAAAGGTACCCGGAGGGTACAATGGAGCGCGTTTCTTGGATCGAGGGGTGTTTGCCATAGGGGATCTTGCTCTTCTCTTTTGTTGGTTTGCCTGGGCATTCCGCTCAGATGGGACATTCTGTTCCGCTTGGACAACCTGTTGAGGCGGGGCGTGCTGAACGTCGTCGGACTTGGGGTTATCGACTTGCTCGACCGCGCCTTGGGTATCGGATTTGTTTCGAGCGGCCTCCGTAGGAGGTAGCTTTTTTAGCTGCTCTGCTAGGAAGGCTTGGTCGATTTCGGTAATAAAATGACAAGCTGTCGTCTTCTTGGTGGATTGAGCTTCGGCTTGATGGGATGAGGCAGGTGGTTGAGGAGCGGTGTCTGGTCGTATAGTAGCATCTGGCTGTGTGGACGCATTTTGAAGCGAAGCAAGACCTGGCTGAGAAGTTTCGTTCGACCGTGCAGTTGTACCTATCTGTGAAGTTGTATTCGGCTGCGGAGGAGCATCTGGTCGTGACGTGGTGCCTGGTTGTAAAGTAGCACCTGGCCTAGAAGCATCTAGCTGTGTAGAAGCCCTGGGTCGCTGGACAGCCCGTTCGCGCCACCTTCTCGTCAATTCATCAACACGCTCACGGCCAAGAATGTCAAAGAAGTCAAATGCACACAAATCCTCCCGCTCCTCAAAACCCTTCTCATAGACGCGCTCCTCTTCATCCTTGGTCGCCTCGTACAGCGCTTCAAGCTCCCTAAGGCGAACCGTGCAGTCAAAGACCAAGTCGCGTCGTGAGTTGAAAGTGGCGTCGTCGACAGGCTCGTCTCTTCCTGAGCTCGCAACGGCCAGTGCGTTGTTATACAGGGTTTTGGCGGCTTGGTACTTCTCTCGGAAAGCTTCTTCAGGAGTTTTGTCTGGACGGATGGCGATGCCGGATTTCCAATGGTCGAAGAAATACAAGATCACGGTTGCCCGTCGCGAAGGTAATGAAGAAGCGCCTTCCATATTCGGTGATGAGAAGTTCAATGATTGGGTATGTGGAGTTGTGGTGGCTGGAAAGTCGACTAGCTGTTGGAACTATCGCCTCAGCAATTCAGCAGAGGAATATTCACGGTCGATTTTGGTGCCACTACAACCGCAGAATGAAGACAATTAACAGGAAATCAGCCACGAACAATCGAAGTTAAGGACAACCGGTCAGGACTGAAAAGGAGACACTTTTCTGCGTTTGCTTTTGTCATATTTGCACTCGACAGCCTGATCATTTCCTCGTCCAATCAGGATGTTGCTAGACTGGGATTAATTGTGTTGGTCCTACAACGCACAAGGTAGCCAACAGACACGACCCCAGATCCCTGCTAAAACAGTTTCTTGCGTCTGTGGCTTGGGTTGAAGAGTTTTTACTTGTTTTGTTTCTCCTTTTCTCTTTTCGCATTCACGCGCAGTGATCGTCGATCCAGTGGAGGGAACATCGCGGCGTGGATGGTTTACACACAAAGTAAGGAAACAGAAGATACACCGACCAAGTAGGCACTAAGCGGGTGGAACTGTTGGACTCATAGTAAGATATAGAACGAGGTGACATGATGTCGAACAACATAGTTGGTGCTATCAATCCTTCTGTGCTAGGTGAGGTGGCTCTTTAGTCAGCTTGAAAGTCGACTTTTGAACTTAGTCAGCTACTTCACTCGCCTACTCTATGTTCGCTGCTGTCGCAAAGACCGCTAGGCCACTGACCCTAAAAACAAAGGCCCCTATTCTAGAGATAACAGAGACTAGGGCTTATATACTGGTTACAACAGTTGCGGACTGTTGATAGACCCCGTGCTGTTGCAGGGGCACAGATTGGTTGGTGTGGTAGGGTGACCATAACACCACAACTCACAGTAACCCCTGCAGGAACAGGCCTGGAAGCTGTGTCTCAGGTAACGGGTATCCACAGCCAACGGACTGAGATTTCAGCCGCTTGAACGAGGACAAGTCCTGCTCTGGAATATCGTTGGCTTGTCGAAGAAAATACTATCGTGCGTCATCATTAGACTTAGTCATCCAATTCGCGTCCTGCTCAAAGTTAATGCCTTAGGCATTAGCAGCACGCCTCTGAGAGTGTTCATTTCCTAGTCCACCTTGTACCACACCACCACTGGATCGCGCGTAACCACCGTGACACTGTTGCAACCAGTATATAAGCCCTAGTCCCATTACCTTCAATAACGGGGGTCCCTGTTTTTGGGGTTAATTGGTCCAGCGGTCTTAGCGACAGCCACCCTCTCCACATGTCGACCATTAAACCCGAACCTGACCAAAATCCACGGTCAACGCACATTATCACCAATGGAGTGACTTGGAACGACCGTCAACGATGGCGATAACTCAGCGAGTGGACACGATACAACGCAGTCATCGACTAGCAATGCACGGCAGAAGCGTAAAGCTAGACGGGCTGAACGGGACACATACATCTCTAACGCCTGGTAAGACAGCCTGTCACGTCAGTAACTGCCCGGGACAGTCCAATGGATGCAGCAACTCATACATCATTGTCGACAGTGTCTTGGTACCGGCCTGGACCCCCCTGTACCTCTAATATGGAGCTTGCGCGCCAGCATCCTCTCACACAATGCGGCAGAGCTGTACATCCCGATGCTATCAATTCCATTGAGTATTCCTACACGCTTGTACCGGATTTACTGAAGTCAAGTGATCCTTTCTGGCTTATAGACGAGGAAGAAGTAGTGCGACTTTGCCGCGTCTACGAAGAAGAGATCGGTATCTCCTACCCCATCTCGGCATTATCCACTCTATTGGATAGTACGTCCAGGCTCTACGGCGCTATGCAAGCTGGGTCTCGAGCTGGCTTGGCCTTAATTTCTCTACCTAGCTCAAGTGTCATCGGTCCTGTGGAGGTCGATATCCTGCGACTGACTCTTTCTATGGCTTTGAAATTCAAGGCGTACGGTCCGAGTGAGATCGGCAACTCTTTGTTTTCCATGGCAAAAGAGAATATCTCGCCGCCCGTTCGTGTCTAGAGTTCGAACTACGCCGGGCAGCCACGTACACCATGTTCTAGGACCCATCCGAGAGGAACAGGGCCGTCAAGCTCTTCTGGACTATACATGCCCTTGACCGGTAATGGAGCCTTGGTGCCGGTCTTTCATTCGTGATGCAGAGTGGTGAGATAGATCCCAATATGCCAGTGCTGGCGAGGTACTCAGTCGGCAGTACGTGCCGATTATTTGCTGACACTTTCAGGATGACGAGACTCCTTATCTCCAAGCCATGGTGACATATAACCGCATCGGTGCCAAAGCTCGGGTCCGTCAGCAGCATAGAGCATTGGTACAGCGACATTCCATTGAATCTCAAGATGCCTGAATATGACGATTCTCTCCCAAGTAGAGGCGATTACCGTCTGCAAATGCTCCTGTATCTTGAAGGCTGCCAAACAAGAATCATTCTTCATTTGTCTAATCTGCACATCACGTAACCAGAAAATGTGACTCCCGTGTCCAAGAAATGGTCAACATAGCCAAAGACACGATCCAAGAGCTTCGCCGGTTTGAACTAATGACCAGCATCTGCAGGACTCATCAACCCTTCTTCAGCCCTTTTCTAGTATCTGCCCTCGGCACCATACTCCTAGCCATTACCGTTAAGCCAGCAGCACATCAGCAGGTAGTACCCCGCGAATTTAAAATGACGTTGAGTCTCCTCCGCGGCTTTAGCAAGAAGGAATATATCTCGCGGAAACTCCGGAAAATGATTACGGGGACTGCAGAAAGCGGGTGTTCTGCAGAACGTTTCGGGTCAAGGCCACAGTGAGCAAAAGGCCTGGCTCGGCGCTCCGCAAGAGCGGATGGACATTGTTACACTGCTGAGCGATCTTTTCGCTGCTTTAGAGAATGATGTTGGCTTGTGGGGGGTTTACGGAATGAACGATACAGGCACTCCGAATTTAGACTTTGGTCAGATGGTGGATAGTTTCCTCTGAAGATTGAGTGCCGTGCTGAGTGCGCCATAGAAAATCCAATTGAGTAACTTGAGCCTTGAATCGCCCTGTTGCGTAGACTTTGCATGAGCCAATGTTAGTACAGACTCTTTCATCGCTTTTAATTCACAAGGCCCGCAATGCCAAAATGATGCTTCGGCATTGTAAAAGACCTTCTCTATGCATAGTGTGGTCTTCAGCCGGAATAACCGCTTGTCTTTGGCCGACAGCGCGGAATCTCTCGGCCGAAGTGTAGCGGCGCCTTTCCGTCGCTAGCCCCCGCGTCATCCCCCGCACATCTCGGCCTCTAACCCCACTGCAACGGCTTGCGGCGGCTCCATCGTTGCATAATATGATACAAAACGATGAAGTGACGTTGTGCTTTGCGACTTTCTTCCATCCATTCTAGCTCTTTTCTTCGTAGGCAGAGTCGCTTTCCAAGCCATCACAATGTCGTGGTTATCCATCCCCTCAGACTCGCACTTCTCCATCGCCAACATCCCCTTCGGCATCATCTCCACATCATCCAACTCAACCCCCAGACCTGCCATCGCGATCGGCGACCATGTGCTAGATCTCCAAGCCTTCGCAGAGGGAGATGGCTTCTCTTCTGCCAAAGACATCCAAAAGCACCTCGATGTGTTTTCTCAGTCCTCCCTCAATGCCTTTGCAGCTCTCGGCCGTCCTGTGCATCGGGCTGTGAGAAGTCATCTCCAGAGTGTTTTCGCAAAGGACACGAAGCACCCCGAGATCCTGAAGGATAACCAGAAGCTCCAAGACGCTGCTCTTCTCCGACGCGCAGATGTCAAGAACCATCTTCCCATGACTATTGGAGACTACACAGACTTCTACGCTGGCAAGAACCACGCTTATAACGTCGGGTGTCTTTTCCGCGGGCCTGACAATGCCCTGCAACCCAACTACACGCATCTGCCTGTTGCGTACCACGGAAGAGCCAGCAGCGTTGTTGTCTCCGGCACATCCATCCGCCGCCCGTGGGGTCAGATTTTGCGTCCTGGCAACAAGGTGCCTGATCTCGCGCCATGCGAGAGGCTGGACATTGAGTTAGAAATGGGCATGTTCATCTGCCGCGAGAACGCCATGGGAAGTCCAGTGCCCATCGATGAAGCTGACGAGCACATCTTCGGCTATGTTCTCATGAACGACTGGAGCGCCAGAGATATCCAGGCCTGGGAGTATGTGCCTCTCGGTCCGTTCACTGCCAAGAACTTGGGCACGAGTATTAGTGCTTGGGTTGTCCTAGCTGATGCTCTTGAGGGAGCTAAGGCTGTTGGTATCAAGAATGATAATGAGATTCTGCCGTACCTGAAGGAGAAGAACGAGAACAATGTGTTGGATATTGATCTCGAGGTGGAAATCATCAGTAAGTGTATGCTCGCGTTTGCAAGATGCCGCTACTAACAATCAATAGCCGCTGCTGGTAATAAGAACCATCTCAGCAAAACTACCTCACGCAACCTCCTCTGGTCGTGGCCCCAGATGATTGCCCATCACACCATCACAGGGTGCAATCTGCGACCGGGCGATCTTCTCGGCTCAGGCACCATCTCTGGCACTGAGCCCGGCACAGAGGGGAGTATGCTGGAACAGACCAAGGGTGGAAAGATCCCTATTCAGCTCAAAGACAGCGAGGAGCGTAAGTTCATTCAGAACGGTGATACACTGGTGCTCCGGGGCTCGTATGGCAGTGGAGACTCCAAGGTTGGCTTTGGTGAGGTTTCTGGAACCATCCTGGAGCCTCTGCCTTTGTTCAAATGAGGGTTTGGATTATGAAATGAAGTTTATAACTAGAGTTTAAAAGCCAAATAGACTCATTGCATCGGACACTTTCGTAGTTTAACCCTTGAGATTATCCGGTGTATCAGGCTGGTTCTTCCAATGAGCCTTGACAATAGCAGGATGATTCTTTAAACTCTCGGCAATTCTCCCAATGGCCGGAAAAGCAGAAAGATCAACTCCGAATCTCTCAGCGTTCCACACAGCAGGGATGAGACAAGCATCTGCCAAGGTAAGCTCATCGCCAACAGAACACTTCCCAGCCGTGTCCCTCACTACTTCCTCGTAAGCCTTGAGACCGGCTGTCATGAGTTGACAGTTCCAGTCCTCTGCGTTGCCGCCAAGTTCCCTGATGCGCCGCATGATGCGCATATTAGTCACGGGTTGCACGTCCGCGCAGATGATGTTGACGAGAGTCCGGACTGTCGCTCGAGCTTCCGGGTCAGAGAGCGGGGGGAGAAGAGGATTCTCAGGGTGCTTCTCTTCCAGATATTCCAGAGCGGCCACGGATTGGCCGATCTGGAAGGGCTTTCCGGGAGCGACGAGCACGGGGACAGATGCCGAGGGGTTGAGAGACTTGTGGCTGTCCGACAGATGCTCGTTCTTGAGAAGATTGACAAAGGCCAACTCGTACGGAATTCCCTTGGCGTTCATGGCGATCCGAATACGGGCTGAACAGGACGACCTGAAGTAGGAATGGAGTATGTAAGAGTCTGACATTTTGGAGATAAGCGCTGTGGTTATTCCACTCTGGATAAGCTGTAGCTGAACAGTGAGAGAAAGATCGGAACCTCAATTTAGATCTGCTAGAAGGACGAGCAACGCCCTTCTTATGTCACAAGACGCACGGTGAAACTATTGGGTCACTGAGCAAAGACATATCCGCAGCTAGCCTCCCTCTGCCGAAACTCGCATCGGGCACAGTACGTCTTGGTTCGCGGAGACGTTCCGATGGAATGCGGGGGTGGGGCATGAAGAGCCCGGGGAAGCTCGGAAGATCGGCGGCGGTTCCGATATGTATCACTTTATTGGTCAGGTTATTTTTGCACAAGAAATACTTCGCTCACACAACACTTGACTTCTAATGCTAGCAGAGAATCTGAAATCGAGCAAGAGATACGACATTTGCCATATCAAATCATGGGTATTGTATCTATCTATTATGGTCCTGCCATATCCTCTTCGCTTATAACACAAAAGTAAATCCAACGCTATGCTAATGATAAAAGACTCATAAGTATAATTCGACGCTTGAACAGTGTACCCATTAAACTAATACTGCTCGTACCAGACCCCAATTCGAATACGACGGGTCGGCCATGAACCCGGTATTTTGGTGGTAAAGGTTGGACCAATCACCCATCAAACTTTGCCCAACCCATTGCTGCTGGTATGCAGAAAGAGCAAAAGCCTGCTCGGGCGATATCTCCGTAAAACCGGGGTAAGGCGCCGCTTTGTAGAAGCCTGGACTGGCTGACGGAGACAGGTAACCCTGGGTTGGAGATGGACAGGTCGGAGGTGAGGCTGTAGTCATGGGTGGCGTGCAGCCTGGTAGTTGTCTTCGATACCCCGTTTTGCGGTATATGGCTTGGCGAAAGCCTGCTTCCGTCCGCCGAGGGTGGTAGATAACGTCGTGTCCACCAGGGACAGACGGGTTGACAATGACCCGGGCAGGGCCAGCCTCCCGGAAGGAATCATTGTGGTATCTACCGTTAAGGCACAGAGGGTACTCTAGCCAGGGCCCAGCTACATTGAGCGGTAGCCGCTCCTTGTTGCAAAAGGAGTGTGGGTACTTGGCCCCTGGTGAGACGGCCTTTGGCACTTGCTCGGCTTGTTTGCGGACCTCATAAGCTGGGATTCGCCTGAGCCACGGGTCGTCCTCCAGCTCAGAGAGTGAATAGTATGAGCACTCTGAGAAGCAGTCGTCCATGTCGTCGTCCGACACCCTCATATGAGACATCTCTCCATCCAAGTCGTGAAGCGAAGGCATGCTGATCTGATCTGGTACGAAGAGTTGTCTTGCAGCTGTGGACGTGGATGTGGTCGGAACGAAAGACTTTGCAAGAACGCTGAGGTTCCTGGCAGTCAGTGACGCCATTCTTAGCTGTTCATATGGTCGAGAGCTCGTTCTTTGTAGCTGTTGATGCGGGCGAAATGGAAGAAAGATGATTAGAAGGGTGAGAACTCAAATCTATGAACCGGTGGACTTTCAGCTATGAGGAAGTGAAAGAATGGGATGATTATCAGAGCGCTGATGTTCTTTGCGGTCGATGAAGCGATCCAAAAAAGATGTATTCATAGGAAGGTAAGCAGACTAATGTGACGGCTCTTTGCAGCTATTGATATATCTGACAAAGCCAATTGCTTGCAGAGAATGACTAGAAGAGACTGCTAAAGCTGTGAATGTCCAGAGTCGGCTGCGGAGAAACGACAAGCAGCGTTAAGCTGAAATGTATGAAGTCGTAAAGTTATGTGACTTGGGCAATAAGGAAGAAGAAGAATATCTGCACGCAGTGACTTCGACTAGTAATACGTCAAGCGGTATAATAAAATGCCAAAGGCAAGAATTAGTAGAGTAGTGAAGAGGATCAAAAAGTATGAGCATCGAATATAGCTTCAGTACGAGTGAAAAGAAGAGGCCAAAGGCAAGAAGTAAAGAGTTATGATGATAAAGGTGACTAGTGCAGGCTTCGAAAGGTAGCAGCGAAAGAAAGAGGTAATTAGTAAAGAGGAGTTCTGAGCATAAAGACGCGATGAATGCAAGCTTTGGCGATAGCTGAAGACAGAAAGCGAGTGACGGACGATACAAGTGGGAATGACCTGGGGAAGAAAGGAATCCGGGAAATCGAAGGGGAGAATCGCTATTTATACCCACGATAAATAAGCTTTTCTTCGAATGGAGGGGAGGACTGTGGTCACGTAGGGGAGAGCAGAAATAAGGTGCGTGTGAGTCATGCCTCAAGGTTTGAGCAAGTTTAAATATATGGATTTTAGGTGATCCTGAGGTGCGTATGAACCACGTTGCCAAACCTCGGAGCTGAGGGGAGTTATAGTTCCTACTAATGAAGGATCGTATGCACTCGCTGCTTCGTTCTCCGTGGAGACTGTAGAGTGGTTAAGAATGACAAGTGGAACACTTTGCTCTGATTTCCTCGATTTCATTCTATCATTCTGCTAAGGGTGATACAAAATTCTTCACTATAATTTTTGATACTCAAACATCACAGGTGTTGTAAAGAATGGCGCATTTTTCGAAAGTGGATTATCTTTCTACTGTAGTCTGGACTCATAAGGTTTGTGGTATGTGCAAGAGTATATTGAGAAGGTAAGGTGCAGAAGGTCCTCATCGCCGCCTGATTGATCCTTTAAAAGGAGACCGTGTAACTAGCTTGATAAAAGTGACACGTTGATCCTACACACTTTCTTGACCCCTCCTTCTATTATATTCCAGACGTCAGGCATACAAGGTAAGAACTTAAGCTTAACGCGAATAAACTCTCGGGCGTAGGAAGCGTCGAATCATCGAGGTAACCGAGGTATATCTAGGGTAGCATGCAAGACAATAGAGTTCAAGCTACAGGAAACTTACTAGGATGGAGACATAAGTCATGAACCCACCCGCAACTGCACCCATAGTGATGACGCTGCTGGGTGATGCGTAGCCCAAGCTTTGCATCACACTTCAAAAATATGCCAGCATCATCTAGCAGGTTCTCTTGAGTCTCCATTAGCTATTCAACCTTTACATTCTAAAACCTTGGTGCCTTGACTGGGCTTAATGTGAAGTCAGTTGTGAATCCAGTAAACTTGCGCCTAGATATCAATTCTCCCCGACGAAGACGCTCTACGAACGATTCACTCTCACAGCCGATGGCACAATGTAAACTGGCCAATTGAAGTCTTTGACCTGTCTTCTCATAGCAAATAGGCCACCCTATAGAACTACACAGAAACCTGTGTGCCTTGGTGTATAGGGCTGTCCTCCATTTGAGGAGTCACCCGGAGAGTAGTCATGAGGTTCTAACCCGGAGAGGCTGAGAATAACCTTGAAAGAGACGCGAGACGCGAGACACCCGAAAAGAAGAAGGGTAAAGGAAGAAGAGGCAACCCAAAAGCTAGGCCAGGCATTTGCTCTGCGCAGGATGATAGCTTGCTGTTGGCATCGGATCAGGGTCTTGACCATCTGCGCTTATGTAATTGCTGACACGGACGAACAGCTTCCGCCCACGGCAATGAATTACCCCGACATTCAACAGGTTATCTTATGTCCAAGGTACGCAAGCCCGCTGTGGTGTTGTGGATCCTATCATGAGGCATAGTCCGCGCACATTGATTGGAGTTTGAAATGCAGTATAGTTAGTTTTGCGTCCTTGGCATTGGGTCCAGCGCAAACCACCATGTTTCAGTCAGTCTTGCAATGCGGCAGTCAGTACATAGCCATCACTCCGTTTGAGGCAGCCCGCCCTTTCTTGACGACTATGATGAGGATTACAGTGGCGAGTATAGTAATGTTAATTTATGAGATTCCTTTGAAAAGCCGAGGGCATCGTGCTTGAGGCTATAGTTATAAGAGAGACACAGGTGCTGTCGGGCGCTACCGTGCGCTACTATTCCGCTCAGCCAGCCTCAGACCAGCAGGAAATAACGTATGACGGGCCGTCTTGCCTAGCGCATCTGTCCAATAGCCCAAAACGTGGCTGACAGCTTACGCTTGGCAGCTGAAAAGTGTGGCATGCAAAGCCGGGCTCAACAACTGGTGCTCCAATAGCTCAATCGAATTGATCTGGAACTCGTGGCGTCGCTCTCGTGTTGGGTCAAACGCGAACAGCGAGGCTCTACGTGGTGCTGTGATGCCAAGACACGCCATGGCAGGGGATGAAGATAGGAAGTGCTGTGACAAGATGAAAGGAGAGCATATGCCCATTTGTGGGTTGAGTCTCTTTTCGTCATGCGGTGTCAGATTCACGCCGGGATTACGGAGTACGAAAAGTGGTGTCCTACTCTCATCGCGAGCGCAGTCTTGGCCAGCCTACCAGCTTCAGCACTGGGAATAAAAATACAATAAAAAGTCTCTCCGTAAGCGAGCCCAAACAGGGGAGCTGCTCGTAAGCGAGACCGTCAGCTCGAGGCACCCGCGGATCCCGTTGGCGAGTGGGTATCGAATCTCACCCCCAAAACCAATAGTAAGTCGCCGACTCCGTTGGACCTGGGCAGCAAGGGAGGGTCCGGCCCCTCAAACTGTCCGCGGGAGCCCGGTCTGGAGTAATATTCGCTTCCGCTTTATCAAAAAGTTCTTTATCCTGCCAGATCTTCAAACTCCGCCTCAAAACTCTAATCTCACCATATTCGCCCGCAGGAATTTACTTCATTGTTGATTCAGACTCATACAGTGTTCGCTCGAAACCCCCATAGGCTATGGGCTGCTAATCAAGTCTTATATAGGCCTGTTCTGTGTCGTGATTTGACTCATTCGCCACTCAGGTCATCCGCAAACAACGTACTGTCTACGTTATTCAGATCGCCGACATGACAGCAGCCACAACAAGGGCTTCGTCCTCTCACAGCAAGCATGAAGATCTGGGGACATCCTCAACGGCTAGCACCAAAGACGCCGGTGCGGAAGAGGAGCCTGCAGATATGAACCACGACATCGGTGTTCTTGCACGACAGCTCTCACGAGTATCTACCACAGCCGGCGCCGAACTACACGCCCTCTCACCAAAACCAGGAACCAGATTGGACCCTAACTCGCCCAATTTCGATCCACGAGCATGGGTGAAAGCCTTCGTCAAACTCGTCGAGTCTGAGCCCGGTTCGGCGCCACCGCGAAGTCTCGGTGTGGCCTTCAAGAACCTCAACGTCTTTGGATGGGGCAGTGGCGCAGAGCATCAGAAGACCTTTGTGGATTATCCCATAGATGCTGTGTCGTATGTGATCGGTCTCCTTGGAGGTGGTAAGAAGAAACGGGTGGATATCCTTCGCAATTTTGAGGGGGTCGTTGAGCAGGGAGAGCTGTTGCTTGTACTTGGACCTCCTGGATCGGGTTGCTCAACACTCCTGAAAACCATCGCCGGAGAAACAGCAGGTCTTGAGGTGGCGTCCGATTCCTATCTGAACTTCCGGGGTAAGTCATTTCCATGACCCATCGAAACTCCCTGACATCGCACAGGTATCGATGAGAGCCACATGCGGTCCTCCTTCCGAGGAGACGTCCTCTACAACGCCGAGATAGACTGCCATCTGGCCCATCTCACAGTCGGCGAAACCCTCTCCTTCGCCGCCAGCGCCCACTCCCTGCGCCACGTCCCGGGAGGCGTGGCCCGTTCCCAGGCCGACACCATGATGCGCGATGTCATGATGGCCATCTTCGGCATCAGCCACACCGTCGACACCCGCGTCGGCGACGACTTCATCCGGGGCGTGAGCGGCGGCGAGCGGAAGCGCGTGAGCATCGCCGAGGCCGCCCTCACCGGGGCAAAGCTTCAGTGCTGGGACAACACCACGCGCGGCCTGGACAGCGGAAACGCCATCAACTTCTGCCGGAATCTGCGTCTTCAGGCTGATCTTGTCGGTGTGGCTGCAGCCGTGGCCATCTACCAAGCTCCGCAGTCAGCTTACGAGGTATGCCCTGATTCGTCTTACGCGACATGCAAGAGGGGGGACTGACGCTTTGTAGCTATTCGACCGCGTGACTGTTCTCTACGAAGGCCATCAGATTTTCTTCGGGAGAATTAATGAGGCTAAGCAGTACTTTGAGAACCTCGGCTTTGAGTGTGAGTCAATCACCGTCCTGCTCACTAACACGCTGACAGAATAGGCCCCGACCGCCAAACCACGCCCGACTTCCTGACATCCATGACAAGTCCGCAGGAACGAAGAGTAAGACCGGGTCTGGAACACACCGCCCCGCGGACCCCCCAAGAATTCGCAGAGCGATGGCAGGCCAGCGAGCACCGCAAGCAACTCACCCGCGAGCTCGCCTCGTACGAGCAGAGCCACCCCCGCGCGGAGCGTCTGGCCCAGTACAAGACGTCTCGCCGGGCAGAGCAGTTCAAGAACCAGCGGTCCAAGTCTCCGTACACCATCTCGTATCTGGCGCAGGTCAAGCTCACGCTGTGGAGAGGATGGCGACGACTTCTTGCGGATCCGGGGTTCACGATTGCGTCGCTTATTTTCAACTTGATCATGGCGCTTGTGCTGGGAAGTATGTTCTTCGACCTCCCGGATGACTCGTCGAGCTTTTATTATCGAGGTGGACTGATCTTCTTTGCTCTGCTCTTCAACGCTTTTGCCAGCCAGCTTGAGGTAACATGGCCGTATCTGATATGTTTTCCAATACTGATGTGTATAGGTACTCACTGTCTACGCCGAACGTCCTGTTGTCGAGAAGCATAACCGCTATGCCTTCTACCATCAATCTGCCCAGGCCATCTCAAGTTACATCATCGATCTCCCGTACAAAACCGCCAATATGATCGTCTTCAACCTCATAATTTACTTTATGGCGCATCTCCGCCGCGAACCTGGAAACTTCTTCTTTTTCTGCCTCACATCCTACCTCACCACCCTCGTCATGTCGTGCATCTACCGCACTCTGGCCTGCGTCACTCGCACAACTCACCAGGCCATGGTTCCCGTCTCGATCCTGAGTCTGGGACTGATGATTTACACTGGATTCACCATGCCTACGGATTACATGCTCGGGTGGTCCCGCTGGATGAACTACATCAATCCTCTCGCGTACGCCTTCGAGGCGCTGATGGCCAATGAGTTTCACAGCCGAGAGTTTGCTTGTGCGACTATGGTTCCTCAAGGCCCTGGTTACGAGGGTCTTCCTGCCAACTCAAGCATCTGCTCTGTTGTTGGTGCCCTGCCTGGATCATCTATGGTGGATGGCGATAGGTATATCAACGAGTCATACAAGTACTACAACGCACACAAATGGCGGTATGTGCACCTTACTTTGAAGAAGCATGTGACACTAACTTGGTCCAGAAACGTTGGCATTCTCATCGCATTTCTCGCTGGCTTTTTGGTCTTTTACATCTTCGCCGCAGAGCACGCCAAGCCCCCTAGGAGCAAGGGCGAGATCCTCGTTTTCCGCAAGGGACGAATGCCCCCTAATTTCGAAAAGGATGAGGATGTTGAAGCCCAAGCAATTGATCGACCTGTTGTTGCTGAGAAAAGCACGAACAATGCTACCAGTGGACTAACCGCAGGTGCATCTGTGTTTCACTGGGAGGATCTCTGTTACGATATCCAGATCAAAGGTAAAGATCGACGTCTGCTGGACAACGTCGACGGGTGGGTCAAGCCCGGTCTGTCAACCGCATTGATGGTATGCCCAACCTCACACTCACGATGTAGTAGAACTGTGCTAACCAAGACAAGGGCGTGTCTGGCGCCGGCAAGACAACTCTCCTCGATGTCCTCGCCACACGAGTCACAATGGGAGTAGTCAGCGGAAACACCCACATCGACGGAAAATCCACCGACGCCTCATTCCAGCACCGCGTCGGCTACGTCCAGCAGCAAGACCTCCACCTCAACACCATGACCGTCCGCGAAGCCCTCGAATTCAGCGCCCTCCTACGCCAGTCAGCAGAGATCTCACGGCAGGACAAGCTGGACTACGTCGAGCACGTGATCGATATGCTTGACATGCAGGAATTCTCCGACGCTGTTATTGGCGTGCCTGGCGAGGGACTTAATGTTGAGCAGCGAAAACGGTTGACCATTGGTGTTGAGCTGGCGGCACGACCCCAATTGCTCGTATTCCTCGATGAGCCGACTTCAGGTCTTGATTCGCAGACTTCGTGGGCTATTTGCGATCTTATTGAGAAGCTTACGGCTAGTGGTCAGGCAGTGCTTTGTACCATCCATCAGCCTTCGGCCATGCTTTTCCAGCGATTTGATCGACTCCTTCTGCTCGCTCCAGGAGGAAAGACGGTTTACTTTGGAGGTAAGACCAGATTTACACATAGCACAAGCCTCGACTAACAATTTCAGACCTCGGCGATCAGTCGCAGACACTGCTCAAGTACTTCCAACGAAACGGCGCTCCTCCTTGTCCCTCCGACGCGAACCCTGCTGAGTACATGCTTAACATCATCCAACCCTCCAACGACGAAGAAGTCGAAAACATCGATTGGCACTCGGTCTGGAGGAGCTCCCCCGAGTTCCAGGACGTCAAGCAGGAACTTCAGCGCCTCAACTCTCTTCCCTCCACGCAGCCAGCGGGGGCCACCGCTTTGGACAGCGGGGATGCGTCACAGCATCAGGAATTCGTGGCTTCTTTCATGACGCAGTTCCGCGAGGTCTTGATCCGCACTTGGAAGCATTTCTGGCGTTCGCCTACATATATCTGGTCCAAGACCGTTTTAATCATCTTGACGGTATGTCTTAGTACTCTTACCCACCGGTCTTTGCATCGTCTAACGCCAGCGTAGTCACTGTATATCGGATTCACGTTTGAAGCCAAAAACACGATTCAAGGACTACAGAATCAGCTCTACGCTATTTTTATGTATATGGTCCTCTTCCAGAGCATCAGCGATCAGATCATGCCTATGTTTGTCCCTCAACGCTCCCTGTACGAAGTTCGCGAGAGGCCATCCAAGATCTACCGCTGGAACAGTAAGACTGCCCTGCACACTTCTGAGACCTCCCCCGACTGACTGATTCGCAGCCTACATTCTCGCCAACATCCTTGTTGAAGCAGCTTGGAACACTTTCATGGCCGCCGTCATCTACTTTTGCTGGTACTACCCCGTCGGCTTCGTTCGAAACACCACGTCCGACGATCAGCAGATTCGAGGCTTCCTCGTTTTCCTCTTCCTCTGGATGTTCATGCTATTCACCAGTACCTTTTCCCACTTTGCTATCGTGTGTATTGGATCGGCTGAAGAGGCTGGTGTTCTCGCGACTCTGCTCTGGATGCTGTGCATTGCCTTTTGCGGGTAAGTTCCTTCATCTCCATTCCAACGTCTTGTTACTGACCTTTTACAGTGTCGGTGTCACTTACAAGGATATCCCTGCCTTCTGGACATTCATGTATCGTGTCTCGCCAGCTACCTACATCGTCGGCGGGATCATGTCTGTGGCCGTGTATGGATCCCAAGTCGTCTGCGCAGACAACGAGGTTCTCCAGATGATGGTCCCTGGCAACATGACCTGTGGCGACTTCATGGGTCCGTTTGTGGATGCAGCGGGAGGTTACCTTCTCGACCGCTCTTCCACAGAGGCTTGCCAATATTGTTCGCTGGCTTCCACAGAGGAGTTCCTGGCCAGATTCAACATCGACTACGATAACCGGTGGTGGCATTTTGGACTTCTGTGGGTATATGTTGTTGTTAACGTTGCTGGAGCGCTGGGTCTGTACTGGTTGTTTAGGGTGCCAAGGGGCAGTGGCGTGAAGAGGGCCTGAGTTGGAGATACCATGGCCTAGTGTATGATTTGATATCGATGACGGCGCTTACTCTGTCTGGAGGGTATCATGTTTTAAACCATAGAATATTTAATTAGATCTCAACTATTAATTGTCGCGGAGATATGCATCAGAATTCGGGTATAATTCGTCGACTTCCAGAGCAAGCACGAAAGGCATGGGAGAGGAGCTTCCATAACACAGACCCCATCATCAACAAGCGATCAATCAAAGCTAAGACGAGCTTCACGAGTTTCCTATGATGAATACTGAAGACCAAGTATAAACGTAATGCAGATCGGTACAAAGCTCCAGTGCTGCCACTCCCCATGTCCCATGACCGACCTAGCCACAAACCCATCCGTCAAAGCCATAGCAAGCGCACCAAGATAGGCCAAGCTCATAAGCTTGGTATCCCCCGTGAGACTGATGTTGAAGAAAAGAAAGCTGATGACGAGGTTTCTGCTTCCATAGATCCTCGTAATCCCACGAACGAGCTTCCGCGCCTGAGGGTCTGCAGGGATGGGGAATTGAAGTTGTCGCAGTGTGGCTTCGGGCCGCGTCACGAGGTTGATTCCGAAGAAAGCTGGGAGGAGCGAGATGACGTGTGTCGCGCGGAGGAAAAAGGTGTGATACATGATCAACGGTTCAAACCTCGCTGGCTGAAATACGAAGCGGGTGGATGGATGTGGTGAAGTGAGACGAAGAAGGAAATCTTAGTTGAGGTAGAAATTAGCTCCAGTCTCACAGTGTTTTATTTCCAACGCAACTTGGCGGAGAGCGCATACCTCGATATCCCTTCAGTTGATTAGGCCAGCGCGGTTGGATTCGCGGTGGTTTTGCACGGAAGTAAGCTTACAGAATAGATCAGAAAGAGCCTTGATCACTTCTCTAACAAAAGGCGGCGCGGTCTAGTTAAATACGGCACAAAAACACTTTTACCGCTTACTATCAGTATATGGATTCTATTGGCTCGCTTCGTACTCAGATCTGCTTGTAGGATCCAATTGAGAATAAACACCTGTGTCAGCTTGTACGTCAGCTTAGTTCTTCATTTGGATAGGAAGTGAAGTTCCTGTTAGATAGTTTCTATAATGCAAGTATTTACCAATGAGCTTTTGACATTCAAATCAATTGTCGTGACTGCACTGCAGCCCTCAGTTCTCTTTCTAGGCTCTTGTTGATAAGGCTCATACTGCTTTCATTCTAAATGGGCGTATTGTATCATTTGTGATGTAAGGGTTTAGTATTCTTTTACTGTCCATAAGATGAGTTTATGCCCTCACCTGCTGTCGCTATTCAGTCAGCTGCCTCAATATTGACGGGACTCCAAGCATGCTAACAACTTTCCAACTCATAACAGCCGTCGTGAAGCAAGCACAGAAAATAACAAGTGATATGACCTCTACTTACTATTTAACCTTATGTTTTGTGGACCTCGTTTATTCCCTGGAGATCCTCCGATTAAAGTTTTCTTTATATGATAATCTTGAGTAGCAGTTCCAGACTTGCAGTAGGGTAGGTTGCCCTCGTCCACGATACTATTATTCCTATATATTGCAAATTTGGAAAGCGAGCCACCAATCAAGGCACCTCCCCTGTGGCTTAGTTGGCTAAAGCGTCCGACTGTTATTCATAGACAATCGGGAGATCGGAAGTTCGAGCCTTCCCGGGGGAGAATGAGTGATTTTTCCTTTGCTTTTGCACTCCATAATGCCAAACGTCATTTTTTTTCTCTTGTAATTTGCACGGTCACGTCCATTGAGTGACGATAGTGATTATTCTCTACCAGTCTGGCCTGCCAACTGACCAATAGGAGGGCATTGTTGGCCCTATTCATGACCGCATATCCGCACATGCATAACCTGACAGGCCGCTCAAGGTTATTTCCCGAGCTACCTCCGTCGTGATAGATTCGCAAGGCTCCAGTGTTCGGGAATATCAGGGGTAGGGATGTACCCAGACTCGGCGCGGAATACAAGGGTGCTATCGTGCTATGCATCATATGGCCCTACGTCTCTTGAAACTTGCTTATGATACGCTAACAAATAAATTGAAAATGTCTCAATTATTACGCCGAGGGCCCTTATCAGTGGAATATTTGAACACATGTGGATTTCCTTTGTCACTGGCGGGGGGGTTCATGCTTTGACTGCACAAATTGTGACGTTGCCTTGGTTGAGGCTCCCTGATCTGCACTGCAGTAAAGGAAAAGGATATCAAGGCACAAGTCGAGCACCACGACACGTGCGCGATTGCTCGGTTGCATTTTGCTGAGTGGTTCGTGTGAAGGATTCAAGCTATATAGTCAAGAGGGTACATTCTGCGCTCCGATGTAACCCTGTGTGACACGGCCGGCACGCAGGATCAAGCTGTGTGGTAAAATAACAATTGACTTTCTGAGTAAGCGACTAGCTCATAGAGTGATGATCAGGAACGGGGCCCTGCACGGGCTGCCTGAGTCGAGGAGGCCCTCTGTAGATCCTACAACCCTAGGTCTGTATATATGAACCATTCTGGCGGTTCCGTCTCCCTATCTACTGGGGCCTTGTGATTATGCTCACTGGAACTCGAAAAGACGCCTCATATTGCAAACGATGGGTTTGTGGGACGTTGAAGACTTTGGCGTCATTGCCAACAGGGCCTGTTGGTCTATGTTTGGTGTAACGGCGGGTAAGACGATGCGGCTTTGACGTTTGACGGTCGCTAACCGGTGCAGTCATCGTTGCGCTCAGACTTATCACGCGTCGATACTTCGGACGGGGCAAAGTTGGAGGTGGTCTTGGCTGGGACGACTTCATCACTGCCTTTTGCCTTGTTATCATACTCATCACCTGCATCATGATCACCATCGGCACGAACTACGGCATCGGTCGACGAACAGAGGACCTTGATGAGGCCACGATCCCCCAGGCGTTGAAGTGGAACGTCATCATCAGCTCCGTGCTGGTCTGGACCTTTTCGCTGCCCAAATTCGCCGTTATCGCCACGCTCAAGCGAATCCTCGACTACGGACGCAAAACCACGATAGTGTTCTGGGGCCTTGCGCTGAGCTCGCAGGCGTGCATCTTGGCCACGGCGATTTGGTGGTACAAGCAGTGCGATCCGGTGGAATTTGGCTGGGACAAGAGTATCAAGGGCGGTCATTGTGCTCCTGTCAAGGTCATGTCCGACTTGGGATACTTCACCTCCGCTTACTCTGCGTTTCTCGACGCCTTCTTCGCGCTGTATCCGATTCCCTTTATCATGCGCCTGAACATGCCGCTCAAGAACAGGATTCTGGTGTCCGTCGCACTGGGCCTGAGCTTCATGGCATGTATCTTGTCTATCTACAAGCTGGCAGTGTTTGGCGAGATTTTCCTGGTGATTGCAGAGAATCCAACATGTGAGTTTACCAGTAATTCCCTGCGTCCGTGGGCAGCAACTGACCCCATCAGTCCCCGTGCCCTTCCTCGATATTCTCGGCCTCGGAGAAGGCTGCATTCTCATCGTTTGCTCTTCCCTACCACCTCTCGGCCCCCTCTTCCGCCTGGCCAAGGGCAAGATCGAGACCGCAAACGCCAGCCGAGGTGCCAGCCGAATAACAGGGAGCAGCAAGCAGGGCACCCACAGTGACCAGTCGAGCGGGAGGTGGGGCAAGCTGGGAGGGCATGGAGTGGAGAATGACCTCGAGAATGCGATGGGCTCCAGCGTTGACGACATCCCGTTAGTCTCGGGCTTGGACAAGGGTAAGATCCACAAGACGGTTGAGTTCGGCGTATCACATTCGACGGGCTCACACGATGGAACAGATCCCCACGGCTTGCGTGGTTATTAGCAGGGCCTTGTACACACAGGGTATTTTTGCGAGATAGTAATGAGCCAAAGAGTTAGATATTTAATAATAATAGTGACAATCATACCATTAGACCCTTGAGAGTGGCAAACCAATTTGAGACTACGACTGACAGTACCATGGTCCTGGGACAAGACATCCTCCTGTGTTCCAGAACCAAACCTCCGGTACATGGTAAATGCAAGCAACTTCCATTTTGGCAGATGGGGAATGCATGACGTGACGGCATTGGGAGACTCGCCAGGGGTTGAATCCTACGTGCAGAAGGATTTCAGAAGGATTCCAGGCCTGGTTCTTAAGAGGTGGAGCTTGCGTGGCAACAGCCGAAAGGCTTTCCACGCCTGCGAGATCTCACAAACAAACGCAAGGATCGTATCACCGATTGACGACGAAGGATTTGGGAAAGCACATCCAATCTTGCACTTTATGTATGTACGTTCAAGTTTAGATAGGAACAGAGCGTTTTAATTCCCCGAACTACTGGCGAATGTAGCGCCATGCTTGTCTCTGATTGGACACAATACGGTTAAGCATACAATCTTAGCCTTCTGAGATCGAGTGAGGCACACACGTGGCACAGACCAGACCTGGAAATGCCATCAAAACTGCAAGGGACCACTTAACCCCCAGTGGATGCGGAAGAGGCTCTCCTTTCACTAGCGGCCCTGCAGATAAGAATGGCTACATATCATGTTCCGCCCTGACCTGCTTCTCACTCATCCTGCATCTTGATCTTACTGCATAATCCCCTGTGACGTCATCCATCATGGCATCTGCAGACCATCTCATCGCAGCACTCAACGGCCTTGGCGCCAACTCATTCGCCAACGAGGCGGAGCGCGTCCGCGCCCTGGATGCGCTCGCACTCGCTGTGAGCAGGGTCCAGAAGCCGTGGGATATTGTCTGGCAGCACTGTTGGGTTAACCCGGCTACTGCTGCGTGTGTCAAAACTCTGATCGATGCTGGTGTTTTCAACAAGTGGATTGAGGCCGGTGGTGGCCAGAAGACTTGCACTGAGTTGGCCGAGCTCACCAATACTGACCCTGTCCTGATTCGTAAGACCTACTGTCGTGACACTCTTGCATTGTATACTGACAGTAACCTAGGACGCATGATTCGACAACTCTCAGGCCAGAACCTCGTCACCGAGACTGCTGAAGATACCTATGAGCCTACACCCTGGGTGCATGCTCTCATTGCTGACCAAGCCCTTGCCAATGTCTACGGCAGCCTGTATGGCTTTATTAACGCCCCCATGTTCCGGTCATTGCCTGAATATCTCAAGGCGACTGCCTATAAGAACCCTACAGACCCCAATGACTGTAGTTGGCAGTTCACGAACGGCTCCAAGGACAACCTGTTCCAATCTCTGGGTGCCAACCCTGTTGCTGCGCGGGAGTTCAACGATGCTATGGAGAGTCATTCCAAGTATAACCTTACTTCTTGGCCTGAGGTGTACCCGACAGAGACTCTGGTCGCTGACTCCAAACCCGACCGGCCACTGGTGGTAGACGTCGGTGGCAGCAAAGGCCACGACCTGACCAAGTTCCATCTCCGTCATCCTGATATCCCCGAGGGGAGCTTAGTTCTGCAGGATCTACCCGACATCCTCAAGGAACTAACCATCCCCGAAACCATCTCCGTGCACCCCCACGACTTCTTCACACCGCAGCCCGTCAAAGGCGCCCGAGCCTACTTCATGCACAACGTCCTGCACGACTGGGAAGACACGAAGGCAGGCCAGATCCTCAAGCACATTGCCGAAGCAATGGAGCCCGGCTACTCCAAGCTCCTCATCCACGAGAGCCTGGTCAGCACCGTCAAGCCTCTTGCGCGTGTCACGACGTCGGACATCACTATGATGGCGTGCCTGGGTGCTAAGGAAAGAACGGAGGTTGAGTGGCGCCAGTTGGTTGAGGGTGCTGGGTTGAGGATCCTCAAGATATGGAGACCGCCTCAGTCGGTGGAGAGTATTATTGAGGCTGAGCTTGCTTGAGCATGTAGACATTATCTTTACAAGTAGAAGTTACACAATGACTGATTACTCACTGCTGGTATAAAACTTCCATTCTGTGTACTGATTTGTCTTGGCCCTGTCGTGAATCCTAGTAACGCGTAGAAAAGGCCTCATGACATAAGCTAGTGCAGCCTGAGCCCCAAAGAGTTGAGAGGTACTTAGATACATACCTCTTGCTTATTTCTGCGAATAGCTTCACTTTTAAAGGACTCTATGGGTGAGTGGCTATCTAATAGCTAAGCATATCGACCAAATCTGCCCAATTGCTGGTCAGTCAAACAGCCGCTAAGCCTTAAAGACCTCATTCTAAGAGGCAAAGCACGAACGTCATATCGGCGGGGATATCCGTGCAGCAGGAGTGAGATGCCGAGAAGCCGGGCTCATGCATTAAAATGGCCGGGGAACATTATCCGGTTCGCATGGGATGGCAGCTGAATTGCAGCTAGCTACAGATAGCTAAGTCCATGCCACACAATTGGCAGATTTGTTCGCATAGTGTGATACTCTTCTCCAATCGGTCCGAATACCATTGTTTTTAAACAACCCACAGCATTAAAACCTGGGGACCCCGGATTTTGTTTACACTGCCTGACACAGAATATCTGACGATCTAGCAAGATGAAGTGCCTTTTCACTCACATTCTCGCCTTCTCAATAGCCGCGAGTGCTTCGGCCTCGACATGTGTACGGGACCGCTCATATATAAGCTGCAAATATGGATAACTAACATCCTTAGTGCGATCGATTGAAAGAACGACTCGGCGACACCGTTAGCCTTCCAAGCACCAAGAGCTACAATGCCACGATATCCGGCTATTGGTCGATCCAGGAGGCAACACTCCAGCCTGCGTGTGTTCTGCAACCCACCACAGCTCGCCATGTCTCAGAAGCAATGAAGATCATCAGCCAAATGGACAACTGCAGGCTTTCTATCAAAGGCCATGGCCATGCTCCTGCATCTGAATTTGCCAACGCGGAGGGGGGCGTGACTATTGATATGACGACTCTCTCATCTGTGTCTCTCGACCAAGACTCTTCCGTGGCAAGTGTTGGCGCTGGCGCAAGATGGGTGGATGTCTACCGACATCTCGCAGGATCTGGAGTCCAGGTAGCCGGTGGTCGAAACGGTAACGTGGGCGTCGGGGGACTTCTCCTCGGCGGCGGGATATCGCACTTCACCACCAAGATCGGCTGGGCGTGTGATAGAGTGGTGAACTACCAAGTGGTCCTCGCCAACGGATCGCTCATCAACGCGAACAAGGACAGGAATTCGGATTTATTTCTCGCCCTCAAGGGGGGAGGCAATAACTTTGGAGTAGTCACACGATTTGACCTCGAAGCCTTTCCGCAGGGGAAGATATCCACAACGGCCATCTCGTACGATATTTCCCAGAGGGCGAAAGTCTTTGACGCGTTTACCAATCTTCTGGATTCATCAACATACGATCCTTTGGCGTCCCTCGTCACCACCCTTCTGTATAGTTCAGCATCCAAAGCGTGGACTTTGCAATCCTCTGCAGTATATACCAAGCCAGTACCTAAGCCCAAGGTCTTTGAGAAACTCTCCGCGATTCCGCACAAGACTCTTGTTAACAACATCACAACCCTCGAAGTCTTTGCGGATGAGAAAGATACGCCGCCACTGTAAGTAACGACGTCCAGATTTGAGCTGAACGAACCTCACCATCATAGGAACTGGCTTTTTGCCACGGCGACATTCAATCCATCCAGTGAGAACATGCAACGTATGTTCGACAGTCTGAACAAGACGATATACTCCTTCAATCCACAGGGTGGCGTAACCTGGGCTATTGCGTTCGAACCTCTTGTTGCAGCCATGCTGAAGAACCCCAAAGATCAGAATGTGCTTGGCTTAGAGTCAGCTCAAGACGGCTACAGTAAATACGAGTCAATATAATCACGCGGATCTTGGCTAACTTTCCACAGTTGTTCTGATCTCTGCCCTGTGGCCAAACTCAACGGTGGACTCGAGCGTTGAAAGAGCAGCCCGATCGGTTTTGTCGACCTGGGAGGGTGAAGCTCGTGCGAAGGGACTGTTGCAGAAGTTCACATACCTCAATTATGCGGCGCCGTACCAAAACCCGCTAAGGTACTTGGGTAAAGAAGACCGTCGGTTTTTGAAATCGACCAGCGAGAAATATGACCCTGAACAGATTCTGCAGAGGAAAGTAGGAGGATTTAAACTATAGACCTGAGCAGGAGTAGTAGGCTGATTAATTTTTGTCCTGGTTGTGTATGTGGCGGCTACTAAGAACTATACTTACTCTGCGAGGAATTGCTCTTAATACGGCCTTGAAAGAATGGATGACGTGTGACTAGTTTCTGGAATTGATGCGGTACTGCAGATGGTCTCAAACCCATCCGAGGCAGGCCAAGGAGATGGGGAGTCTTCTGCCTCTACCTTCACAATAGCTATCCAGTTAACAACCTCCACAATGTCATATGGACTTACTGCCACAGCGATGGGTACTTTGATCACCGCGTGCCCAGTGTGCCCCTAATCATACCTTATCTTATCGACCTCTCTTGTTGCACTGATGGATTCGTCGATATGCCGTGGGCCTGTCTGCCTGTATTTTCCGTGGAAGACTGGCGATTTCATGGTGAATGACAACATCGACATGCTGCACACTAGGATTTCGTTCCAGCGCGGTGCGTCCCGAGGGTTGTGAAGGATCCATGTCGGCTAAACTAACCCTTGGTAAGAATAGGATGGATCGTTGTTTATTTTCCCTTCATGGGTGATACCTATTGGTCGGCCTTATCTTTAGTATGCTTCCTTTGTCGCAGGCCTAGATTGCAGCCTGTGCCACATAGCATAGTACCGAAAGCTTGAGGGGCATTTAGGGTTTCAAGCATATAAAAACGCTCTACTTCACGGAACGATAGGAGATGTAGCGCAGTTTCACAAGAAGGCGAACTTTCTTATTGTCGAGGTATTGATTGTGTAAACATCATTTCTGTAACTAGCTCTGTTTAGCCTTTCGGGCAGCTGATCTACCTTTGAATAGTAACACCTCTTCCTCGCAATCATCAAGCGCTTCCGTTTCCTTGGATGGTTCTCGAGCAGCGGATTCCGAGATAGTGCAAGCGTCGAGCAACTGCGCAGTAGCTTCCGCAGAAACAAGATCACTGGGAGGCTCTAATGCTGTATCAGGGAACACTGTTATATATGCACTTGAATCATGCGGTTGCCCATCAGATAGCTTCTCGGCAAGAATTCGCACAACATCAGCTCGAATACGAGTCTTGATACTGTCCATGACAAGCATTCGTGTACGAATTGATTCCTCGCCTTGGTGCTCATAAACATCAGGCATACGCCAGGCAAAATAAACGTTTTGATGAGAAGGCCGGACCTGAACATCAGTCGGATATTCGTCGAAAAAGTATGAGCACAGCTTGCAGGGTGGTTTGCTTGTCCCGATGAATTTCCAACGGTTAAAGAAACGTTCAGGACGGGTTCTACCCTCGGTGTTCTCGAGCCAACTATGCACTAGCATCTCAGCATGCACGATGGGTTTCGGTGCGTGACGCCAATGCTTAGTGATCTTGCCGTCTATATCGTGGACGGAAAGTGAGTCCAGCTGTTCTGAAAGACGACCCAAAGCCGCCTTATCGCTGGACATTCGCCTTGCGATCTGCGCACCCGTCCGGGGGTTTGCGGGTAGGACATCAGACATGGACGAACTCGACGCTATCATGCAAATCTCGAATTCTGAAAACAGATGAGGCCAGATCTTTGCGACCGATTCCAACAGGTCTACTGCACGTTTGTAAGTGAGCAGTCGACCTGCAACGTGAACACAGTCTGACCAGTACGTTGTTGATGTTATACCATCCTCACGAGCCATGCGATGTCTGACTTCGTCGAAAATTGGGGACCGGAGAAACTTGCTTAACGAGCTAATCAGGTTGCACACAGCAGAGAAATCTTCACAAGTGAACGTTAGGTAAAGCGTCAGCATTCTTTGGGTTAAGATCACTCACCTGATATTTGAGATTCGTCATTCAACCCCGATTGGAATATCTCAAGGCAAGGCCCTAAGATCTGGAGGATTTCAGACATTCCATTCCGGATCGATATACCTAGAACCATTGAGCTTCTATTTATGTCGGCTATAAAGAATACTTACTGTCCCGAGTATTTTCCCGGTTGCAAGCTTCGATGCATTTTCGAAGATTGGTTTTGAGGGATGTGAGGTAACCCTTCACACGACCTTTGCATAAATGAAGCGATTCCTGTAGAGCTCGGGTCCGAAGCCGGTTTCTCTCTTCACTGCCTTCTGGTGGAAGTGTAGCGAAAAGACGAAGAATAGAAGTTATGCTGCATCGGATTCTTTCACGTCGATCTGAACCCTGCTGATTGAAACCTATCACATATTGAATATAGTCGGGCAGCTGTAGGACAGTACAGGCTGAAACTGCTCCACCGCCAATGTCGGTACAACACAGAAATGCGACCTTGGAGACGAATTCGCGGAAGAGCGGTTCAGGACTGGCCCAAGCATCGAACCCTGAGACCTCACCCAGTCTCCGTCGTGGACATATGGATGTCAAGCATGTTAAGAATAAAAGGGTGGGATAGAAACGCCTCACCATGGCCCGATCTAGGCCAACTAGACGTGGTTGCTGATTACCTGTCGTATCTATCAATCAATCAATGTACTACCATCATTACCTTCCTGTACACTCACTCATTTCAACAAAAGTTTGACTGTAAAAGCTTGGCTTGTGTTACTGCAGAAAATTTGGTCGATAAAGGGGGCCCGCGCCGGCCGATAGAAGTCTATTTCCGGAAGCTTTGGGAGCCAAGCTGTAACGATATCGATCGATCGTGTTACAACAAGTTCAAGAGATGTTGAGAGACTGGCAGGGTCATTTGAGGTGAGGCCTTGAAGAGTTTTGCGGAGGGTAGCGTGGCAGGACTCGCGCATATTGTGGCTTGAAAGTCCATTGCGGATAGGGCAGCAAAAGAACGGTTTGCTGTCACTGCATTGTGCCCAAGGTCAGTTTTGTATGCCTCTTGCATGTTGACCAATGATAATTTGGCTAATATGTTCTGTTGTGAGCCATAACCAATAGGGTGCTCGTCGAATATGGCAACACCTGAGACAAGTCTAATTGATTGACCTTGATAAGCAGTGTCAAGATCTGGTTTTAAATTCACAGGAGGTGACCAACTTTAGATAAGGTTGAGGTTTTCTTATCTAGTATTTTCATTTCTCACTTCATCACGACCACCTAGATTCTCGACTTCAAAAGGAACCAAGGGAACAATATAAGTTTGTGAAAAGTCCGGTCTGTATCCAATTCGGTGGTGAATCTTACTAGCCCATCGTCTAACGTCATCTCACAGAGTTCATTGCAGGAGGTTGATCTCTTCTGATCGCTAAATGCTTTTGCATCGGCGCTGTAAGCAAGACAGATGGAAAATTCCTCAACTGGCACTGGCGAACCGCCTGTGCAATTCGTATCGCTACGCGACCTTGAGCTACACCCCATGTCTGATCCGCTTCCAACATCCAACCACACCAATGCCTCTGATCAATGCGAAGGGCATTAGTCTCCTTATGCTGAGTCAAATGTCCCAGATTCATCTGGCACCGAAACTCACGATCAGACACAGCCAAGCATACAAAGCTTGGTCAATGTCAGCTTGGCTCACAGGACATCCAGTGGGAGTGCTGAAGAGGTGCGACGAACTTCACAGCTTTTTCAGGAGGAGGATATGCCTCCCAATCATCAGTACATGGGTGGCAGTAAGTCTACTGGGTACTTCTGTATACATCTAGACTGCAAACAGTCCCCTCGAAAGACATACAAATTACCAAGTCAGGTGACGTGAGTAAATCAACCAAAACTTTCACGGGTGGAAGCTGACGTACATAGGAAACACGCTCGCAATCACTATAAGCCGGTCATTTGTCCAATTTGTCCGAAAAGGAGGGCGGAACAAGGCGATATGATAAAGCATGTTCAGGTTTGGCACCGCTCTCTTGCCGTGGAGTTGGGTATCTCAGGCGAAGCTATGTTTTGTTCTCTTTGTCAGTGTACGATCTCAAACAGTCGAGCGGATAACTTGATAAGGCATAGGAAAGTCCAGCACAACCCTGAGTAGGACTGATGACAGTGGCAACAGTAAACCTCAAGCTAACTGGGACTTATGATACGTACACACATATTTAGTAATTGAAGTTGGGCGAGGACAGAGCAGCCTTGTAGGATAAATGTAGGAAATGCGATGTGATATGACTGGTCTTCGTAAAGCCTCATCAGCTCATGCAGCAAAGATAATCCATGCTACATTCCTGTTCAGTAATATGCTTATATCTCGTGCAATTAAACCACACTTTCCCCAACAAGATCGCTAACCATATTAGTAGGTGTCCTAGTTCGATTTGTTGGCTTCGGCCAGCCCAGGCTCTCTAGGCGCGTGATCGGATATCCCATGAGAATCCGTGTGGGGTCGGAAGCTTCTCACTTCACCCGCCTCGAGGCTAACCCTCCCAAGGTACCGTGTCAGTAGCGTAGCTGAGTTTTTTGGTCGTTCCATGATATCCAATATGGTAGGATGCATTAGTGGGGTTGGAATTCGCCTTCTCAGCATCACTCTCTTTTCTAGGGCTGGCCGGGGCAGGGTTTTCGAGGTTTGATACGACAGTGTGGAAGTTGACTTGTATGAAGCAATATGAAATGTGCTCTAGATGAGGAGAGCAAATAGATGGAAATAAGGCTTACTTTTGAGCCGGCGACAGGAACCAAATAATTGTTCTTCGGACAAGATCTTAAATGGCTCTGCAAAATGCACAGAAGAACCTCAAGACGGGTGTATGGTTTCCATGAGGTGTATGAGGGTCTACGCCTTTGTTCTGGTCTGGCTTGTGGAAACAATACAGAAGTTGTAGAATGGTAAGGGAACTGGTATAATCATCACTTTAGTCTTAAGGTTAAGATGAGGATATACACTGAGCGGTCAACAATGGGTAACGAGAGATCATCATATGAAATAGAATCAATGTTACTAGCAGGTATCAAAATACAAAAGATTTCGTGATCACATAATCCAATATAAATAACTAGTTTCTTCCAGGCATCTTAGAAGTGAAGTACTCGCTGATATCATTATCCTCGCCACACTTCTGGCACTTGTGGATGACAGGCTTGTTGTTGCTCATGCCGGGGGCCGCTGCGCCTGTGATGGGCCTTTGGGTCTCGGTCTGGGGATCAAACTGACGATCGGTCTGGGGCTCAGTCTGACGGGTCAGATCCTGGTCTCTCTCGGTGGGCTTCTCATCCCTGTGAGAAAGAGCAGCAGCTGTGCCGGCTCCGGCGGCAGCACCCAAGCCTGCTGCCTTGGTGCCGTAGTGATGATCCTTGCTCTGTGGTGTATCGACCTGAGCCTGGCTTGAGCGGCCGGTGTTGACATCATCCTCATATGCGACACCTGAAGGCGTGCCGGAAGCGAGAGTGTTGTACTTTCCTTGGTTGGCATTGTCGGTGAGAGTGTGGTGTTTCTCTTCACCAGAGTGCTGAGATCCGGCTAAAGGCTCGTTCCTGGAGGAGTCAAGCCCAGAGGTTGAAGTGTTTCCAAGACCGGAGCCAGTGCTGGGCTGGAGACCCCTGGAGTTATCGTCTGCGCCATACTGGTCGTTTCCGTGGTGCTTGTTCGCTTCATGGGACGCAAGAGCACCGGCACCAAGACCAGCAGCGGTGCCGCTAGCGAGTCCAGCACCTCCGTGAGAACCCTCCTGTTGGTATGACTGAGAAGTCGGGTCTCTGGAACGATCGGTGGAGGGGATGCCTTGCGACTCCAAGCCGCGGTTCGACTCCAGACCTGTGTGGTGATCACCTGACTGGTGTTCTCGACCATGAGAAGCGAGGGCACCTGCGCCAAGACCGGCAGCAGCACCTGTGGCGAGGCCAGTACCTCGGTGAGAGTCCTCGTGCGGGTAAGATTGAGAGCTTGGGTCTCGGGTACCCTGAGAGTCAAGGCCACGGTTTGACTCAAGTCCAGATGGCTGATCAGCATAATGATGACCAGCACCAAGTCCGGCCACAGTGGCAGCAGTAAGGCCAGCTCTGTGCGAGTCATGGGACTGGGGAGCTGAGTCTTGGGTGGTACCAGCGGGGTGGCCAGTCTGAGACTCGAGACCTCTGTTGGAGTCGAGTCCTGAGGATTGACCAGTACCAGACTGGTGATCCCGACCAGCGTGGGATGCAAGAGCACCAGCACCCAGTCCCGCGGCAGTACCAGCAGCAAGTCCGGCACCTCGGTGGGAGTCTTGCTGTTGGTAGTTCTGTCCGGCAGGGTCTTTGTGGGAGAAGTTTGGCTGGCTTCCCTCTGTCTGATAACCCTGGGTAGAGTCAAGGGTGGAAGGCTGAGCGGAGCCCGAGTGGTGAGAACCAAGTGCGCCAGCACCTAGACCAGCTGCAGTACCGGCCCCAAGGCCGTGGCCTTGGTGAGTTCCCTGTTGCTGAGAAGTCTGCAGAGCTGGGTTCTGTGTAGAGCGTTGGGTAGGATCGTAGCTCTGTGCGTCATAACCGGACGGAGTCTGACCAACACGGTCATTGCCAGAACGCTGACCGTAATGAGAGGCCAACGCTCCAGCGCCAAGACCGGCAGCAGCACCTGTGGCGAGGCCAGTGCCTCGGTGAGAGTCATCCTGGCCGTAAGGCTGCTGTGTCGCGCCAGTAGTAGGATTGCTGCCCTGAGTGGAATAGTCTCTAGTGGAGTCGAGTCCAGAGGCAGGGTAGACTGTGCCCTGAGTTGCAGCAGGGTTCTGATGTTGAGTGGTGGTAGTATCACGGTGAGTGCCGTCGTCGTGTCTGTCCCTGGTGGCAGCGTAGGCACCACCAGCTCCAGCAGCAGCGAGAGCAGGGGCAGCCTTGGAGCCGTGATGCTTGTCCTTGTCATGTTCCTGCTCGGCCACGGGCTCATTCTCGTCCTTGTGTCGGTGCAAGAGAGCACCTAGCTTACTCTCATGTTCCTTCTTGGGCTCCTTAGCATGCTTGTCTTCCTTGACTTCCTTAGTGTGGTGGGTGTCCTTGTGGTCTTTGCCCAGTAGCGGGAAAGATCGACCCGCGTGTTCGTCGGGGTGAGTGCTGTCGGTGTTTTGGTCAACCCTGCTTGGGGTCTCCTCCGCGTGATGCCTCTTGCTGAGCTCATGGGCCCCAAGAGCAGCACCGCCAGCAGCGCCGGCGCCAGCAAGACCCTCGTTGAAGCGAGAGCCAGATGTTGGTTCGTTGGGGTTCTGCTGAGCGTACCGCTGCGAGTCGTAGGGGTCGGTGTTGGTGGAGGACTCGTCACGGTCGTTTCGGTGAAGGAAAGTGCCGCTTTCTAGAGTACCCGAGGTTCGGGTTGGCTCGGTCGCGCCCGAGTGCACAGCTCGGTGACGTTGTGCTTCGTCTTCGGGGCTGCCATGGCCGATCACGGTGTTGTGAACGCCTGCGCCTGCGCCTGCGCCATGGGGGAGGTCTCCCCAGTAGGGGTGGTCTTGGGTGGATGGTGCGGCAGTGCCGCTGGCGCCCTCTTGCGACGGGAGGTTGGTGTCAGCTCCCAGGCCGCCGGCTGTAGTTCCAGCTCCCAAACCACCAGCTGTAGAGCCCAAACCACCCGCGGCAGTGGACTCGGCAGTTCTGTCAAGAGGCTCATCGCGTCTCTCGGAAATCGGTTCCTGGGAAGGTTTGTAGGAAGTGGAAGTAGGGTCGTGGGATTCGGTCAGCCCGACCCCAGAATCACTATATGCGTGGCCGTGGGGTGCGTTGCTGTCACCTTCCGTAAACCCTCGAGGGTCGTCAGCCTTGTGAAGCTTGTTATGTTCGTGGCCCTTGGAATAGCCCTCTCGGGTTTCGCTGGGCTCCATGTCTTCTGTGGGGAAAGATCCTGGGGGGTGGGCAGTCTCCTCCTTGGAGTCGCCTCTGCTGAGGAGATCCTTGACTTTGGCGCTTAGGCTACTCATGGTGAAGGCTGTGCAGGTTTGTGACGGGTTTGGGTATCGAAGAAATAATCGCTGGTAATTATTCCAGCTTGATGAGTTGTGGTTGAGGGTTGCAATCACCTCATATACCACTCGCAAACAGTTCTCAAGCAGGTTCGAACAGCTACGTCGTCGACATCATCATGAGCACCACGGGATCTAAAAGATCGTGCGGGGTACAGCTGAATCGGTGATTGACGTCTGGGTTCCCAGCTTTGGGCGAGGTAACCCTGTCGATCTTACCAGCCTGGGCCAAGGGCGGACGCCATTCTCGTCATCAACATGCCCACTGATGCGCCTAACCCCTCCATTTTCGCATTCAGCAGCTTTTCTCCTTTGGTTGGCGCAATTTTTCGCTATGAGAAACATGCGATCCGCACTGGGATTACGTCTTTGTGGTTATTTCCCTGGCTGAGACGGTCTCGAACCTGTCTCAACCGCGCTACCAGCATGGATTGCATCATTCCAGCCTTTTCGGTGGCACGCGGAATATTGGTTGGTTTTGCCCAGTCCTTGAGCTTGTCGAAACAAGATTGCGGTTATTGCCTGCTATCCTTCTAAAGAGTCGGTGTGCGATGTGTTGCTTATGCTACGTACTTCGTCACAGATTAACCTTTCTCTGGCTAGAGGGGCACAAAGGGAGGGGATACAAGCTAGGCCGAGATGTGATCAGGTAATGATGTTTAAGCTATTTCCCTCGGTAAAGTTACCCTATAGATCCCCGGTAAAGCAACATACTCGTACATATCGTGATATTAGACGATAACAGATCCGAGCACGTTAAAGAATACGAGCCCGAATACTGACAACCTCCCGCTCTGATAAATTGATTGAGCACTAGAAGACGAAATACTCAGACCTATCAGACATCTCGTGTGTTTACACCAGCTGCCAAAAGCGCCACAGCAAATCCTGCCACTATTTACCATTTCAAAACTATGGCATTAGATTGATAACAACATATAGACTAGATGTATGCTCAAAAAGAGCGGAACTGGTGGCACTACGTGACATGCGTGTTCGCTGGCAGGCCTCGTATCATGCTTGTAGGCTATATATATCATGCTTCAATCAAATCGTCCAATCGTCTTATGAGCTGCTGCATACGATCGTCGTCTTGTGGGCCGAGTCCGGCTTACTACGCGCGGTCCATGTCTTTTTATAGAAACTCGAGCAAACAAATCGCGCTCACCCGCGAATCAGCGAGAAGCGATACGAGATGCTGTGCAATGTCAGTAGACAGTAGAGGAAACAGTTGATTATTTATCTTGGGTTGCGGGGCGTGCCCTCTCGTCCTGACCCAAGCCTTGATTTTCCTTTCTTCTTCTTCTGCTGATCGTTGATCTGCGTACAGGCATTTGCGTATCAACATGCACTGCCTTTCTACAATTATCATGCTGGCCCCGGCCATCTTGCACGTGGCTGGCCATAAGCTGAATGACGTACCACTAGATCCCTCTCTAGTTGACCAACCGAGTACAATAATCCACAACTTTCCCTACGCAAAAGATGCGCATAATCATAACCAAGTCTCATGGCAGAGAGAACCGCTAGTGCAACGCTGGCGACAATGGATTCGAAGGCAAGACGAGACGGAGACTTCGGGAGGCGATCAGACAAAGACAGAAGAGAAATCCAAGACGCAAAAGACCACGGAAAAGAAGGAGACGGCCACAGAAGACAAGGCCACAACAACAGATGAGCCTCAATCTACGACAGAAGAATCCACGACCGAACCAGCATCTACACAAGAATCTTCCTCGGCAGTCCAGTCTACGTCCACCAAAACGTCGAGCACCTCGACTTCCACCGCAAGCACCCTCACTTCAACAGAAGTTGGTGCATCCTGCTACAGCACAACCGTGTCCACCACCGTAGTCTGCTCCATCACCACCGACGGCCAGACCAAGAGCGCCCCCTGCATCACCAACAGGATGACCTCCAGCGCCTGCGCGCCTGGTCTGTTCTGCGAAACGCATCCAGGCTCCGGCGCCACGGTCTGCATGGCGCAGCACAACGAGATCGGCACCGAGGGGATAGTCGTGGCGGCTTTCTTCGCCGCGTGCACGGCTGGATGCATGGCCGTGTTGGTTGGAATGTGTCTGCGGGATAAGCGTGCACAGAAGAAATTCGAGAAGTTGAAGCGGGCCAAGACGTTGAGGACGGCGAAGCGGGAGGAGCGGTCGACTCTGATGGCTGGTCCTGGTGTTTAGGGCATGTCGCGGGTTTGTGAATAGCATGTCCTGTATTGTCACTTTATTCCCCGTCTCAGATGTGCTTATCTAAGATCTACAGTATTCCAATACTAAACATGATCCCGAGGGACAGTACAAGCAAAGTCGCGCCCAAAGATAGCCTCGCCCTGCTCATAAGCATCAAGACGAGCAGTGATGACCATATCAGTTGCCGTCATCTTCATTCTAGTCCAACCCTTCGTCTTGAGCACTGTGCCATCTCGCTCAAAGTCCCTCTCAAAACACTGCTCGACCTGCGCCGACAAGGGATCATCCGGATGCACACTTGCCTTCAACCCGTTCCACCAACCATAGCGCCAGCCTGTCTCGGCCACCTCCCACATGCCATCGTCCCAGTCGACGCATAGGGCCGTCTCGTTGGAGTCCCAGTCCTGGGTGACGAAGTTTCGGTGCTTGGCAGGTCGCAGCTCGGTCTGTGCAAGAGATCCGTTTACGGCTGGTTTGAACGGCTTGAGCTGCGAATCTTGCGGCTTGTCACCTCTCTCTGGTAGTTCAAGGCCACTGTGGGCGCAGTCGATGGTCAGAGTGGTCACTTCGGGAGAAGGCCAGACCAAGGGGAAATAGGTGGACGACAGCGCAAGGCGAAGACGGCTTCCAGTGCCGATGCGCTGCCCGAAGTGATTCAGTTTGAGGGTAACGTCGTAGAATTCACCAGGCTCCAACGGTCGCACATCTTCGTGACCGTGGCGATGGGTCAAGTTGAGCACGCCGTGAGAGACCTTGGTCACCGCGCCGCTGGGCAATACCTCGGACAAGGTTGCTGCCACCAAAGCATTTGGCTTGTCGCTTGCGATGCGCAGATTCAGAACCGGAGCCCCAAGGAAGCCCAACGGCTCGGTCAAGGGCTGCGAGTCAAACACGAGACTGCCGCCGGCTTCCTGACGTTGATCTCCCGGTCCTTCGCCTTCAACGCCAAAGACCAACCACCTGCCACCCGCAAACCCTACCGTTTGAGGAGAGCAGATGTCAAGCTTCTCGTCGCTGGTTGAGTGGCGGGCTGTCAACTGGCCAGGAGCAAGGCCCATGCGTAGCCAGGAGCATTTCGAGTCGGACCAACTGTCCTCTGCCACCCAATGGCCTGGGCGGGACTCTATATAAGGTGCTGGAGGAGTCGTATCTTGGAGATAGCACCGCAGCATAGGCTCACTCATGATGCCCGTCTCGGTACCCTTCAGCCATGTATCCCACCACCGAATGGACTCTTGCAGAAACCCAATCTGTGGCCCTGGGTGCCCAAAGTTGGGGTATTTGTGGCCCCACGGGCCAACGAGGCCCTTTCTGGGGACTTCCAGGTTCTCCAGCATCCTGAAGACGGTGTTGGTATAGGGATCCATCCAGCCCCCTACAAGGTACACAGGACACTGGATGGCGCTGTAGTCTTCGCCTATCGATGCATGTTTCCAGAAGTCGTCGCGTCTCTGATGCTGATGCCATTCCTTTGCGTAAAACCCTCCCGAGTCAGAGTTCAGGCGCTCCAACCAGAGATCCCGCCACTCATCGCCAACCAAAGCCGGGTCTGGAGGGGACGAGTTGATAGCCAGCATAGACGCGGCCCAGGTAAAGTTTTCCGTCAATATGCAACCGCCCATGAAGTGAATGTCATCGTCGTAGCGCATATCTGTTGAGCATATCGAGATGACAGCCTTGAGCTCTGGGGGTCGACGAGCCGCAACCTGCAACCCGTTGAAACCGCCCCAGGAGATGCCAATCATTCCTATCGATCCCGTGCACCAGCCTTGAGCAGCGATCCATTTCAGAATTTCCAGGGCATCATCCTGCTCCTGCGGTAGATACTCGCCTCCCAAGATGCCCTGAGATTCACCTGTTCCTCGAATATCAACACGGACGCAAGCATAGCCACGGGCTGCGACATAGGGGTGGTTCATGGCATCCCTCACGGCAGTACCGTCTCGCTTACGGTACGGTAAGTACTCGAGTATTGCCGGGACAGGATGTGAATCTGCGTCTTTGGGTAGCCAGATCATGGCTGATAGGACGGTCCCATCACGCAAGGTGATAGGCTCATGGTGGATGACGTCGATTGGGGAGAGCTGCATGGTGAAAGGCCGATTGAGTGTTCTCTATTCCTTGTTGGTCTTCAAGCGTAAAGAAAATGACCCAATGTCGAGATAAAGAGCTGGCTCAATCGAAAGAACCGCCACCCATCGATATGCTTTTGAGGTTGAGGGGTAAATGAGCTTCAAAAACACGTTAATGCGTCTCGCATCGGCTAACTTGTAAAATACCTCAGTGGACATTCGATAACGAAGGCTTGGGTATGCCGAGACCCGAATCTTCATGGTTACATCGCAACCCACAGGATCATGATAACCCCTGCTTGTTGTCTTCACCCCGCCCCCAGATATGCAGATCAACCCCCCTTAAGGCTTAGAACTGCTCCTTATCTCTAAACGACGGGAAGAATTTCCCTTCTGAGAATAGTTTATCGTAAATCTACAGGCTTATTCGGCAATTCTTCTAGAAACCGGGTAAAGACATGATATTGGCAGTGCGGCATTTTCTTGTGTGACGCTACCTTTTTAATTATCAAGCGGGCTACGGAAGAGTTCGCCGTAGTACAATATAGTTTGCGAGCTAGCACGTGCTCTTGTTCCTGTGTGAGATTATGGTGGAATCTGATGTTAAATGTAAGCTTTCCCTAGTATTCGAGCCAGGCCCCGTTCCTGCAACGCACACAACTCCTTTTCACTTTCCACATTCCAGGGCGAACAACAGTATACTCTCACTGTAAGCCCAAGAATGTCAGCTCTCGTCATCACTGCCGCGGCAGGGGATGATGACCAGCCCGATCAGATAAAGGAGATCAAGACTACAGATGTCCAAGATGTCGAGGTTGGGGATGTCAGGAAGCCAGATCTCTACAGCAAGGTCTCGGTGTATCTAACCATGATCTTCGCGGGTCTGGCCATGGGCTCAGATGGCTAGTAAGCAAACAATCCCTCAGGACTTCGAGTCTCGTGCTGGTTCTAACAGGCAATAAGCAATGCGGCCGTTATCGGTAACCTTGAACTGCTCTTGACCACTCTCTACCCAGAAGCCCTGACAAGCGTGATGAGGTCTCGTCTCTCCAACGCCTTTCTCATCGGCATGATTGTGGGCATGATTGGCTTCGGCGTCGTCGTGGACCAACTGGGCCGCAAGACAGGCGCTGTCATGACGACGCTCATCCTACTCCTCGGCATCGCATTGAGTGCCGGGGCCAGCGGCTTGACGGACACGGGGCTGCTTTGGATGCTTGTTATCGCCCGTGGAGTCGCCGGCGTAGGCGCCGGCGGAGAATACCCCGTGGCTGGTGCTGGTGCCCTGGAAGCTTCCGACGAAGCAGGTCAATTCCGCAAGAGTCGAGGGTTCATGATTGCCATGGCCGCAGACTTTTCTGCCGGCTTGGGCTACACCTTCGGTGCTCTCGTTCCTCTACTGCTGCTGCTTTGTGTCCATCAGAGAACAGATCATTACGAAGCTGTCTGGAGGACCGCCCTCGCTCTTGGCGCCGTCCCTCCACTTTCCATCTTCTGGTTCCGTCTCAGGATGAGGACATCCACTGCCTACCGCAAATCAGCTCTTCGAAAGCAAAAGGTCCCGTATGTCCTCATCTTCAAGAAATACTGGAGGCGTATCACTGGTGCTGCTGTCGGCTGGTTCTTGTACAACTGGATATCAATCCCGTTCGGCATCTTCAGCTCCGTCATTATCTCGAGAGTCAACCCGTCGAACTCACTTATCCAGAACCTAGGCTGGGGCGCGCTTATCAACAGTTTCTACCTCCCTGGCCCAGTTATCGGCGGGCTTCTGTCAGATAGGATTGGAAGGAGAAAGACCATGGCCCTAGGTTACGCCCTCCAGGCTGTGCTGGGTTTCGTGCTTGGAGGTGCCAACGAGCAGATTCAGAAAGTCTTCCCACTGTTCTTGGTCCTATACGGTATCTTTTTGACGCTGGGTGAGGTCGGTCCCGGAAGGTCAGTGCAAATCCCGTCAGCCGTCTCAAATCTGCCGAGTCTAACAATCTTCCTAGTACTGTTGCCATCGTGTCGACGGAACCGTTTCCCACTTCAGTGCGAGGCCAAGTTATGGGATTTATTGCAGCTTGGTCGAAAGCCGGGGCTGCCATCGGTACTCAGGTAAGGCGTGCCTGGAATCTTATGCCTGATACTCGTACTGACTGACTCTCATCAGGTCTTTTCTTCCATTCTCAGCTCATACACGGATACCGGGAAGGGTAATCAGGTAGTTTTCCTGATCGGATCAGCTTTTGCAGTTTTAGGTGCGCTGAATGCGTGGTTTGTTCTGCAGGACGGCGACAAGCAACTTGAAAAGGAGGACCAGATCTGGAAGGATTACCTGCAAGAGAACGGATGGGATGCGAGCTGGGGTGACCACCAGACGCAAGATCCTGTCGGAACGCTCAAGGACGAGCTCAAGGCAACTTCTTGATTCTAGTTTAGTTGGGGCCCAATCCTCCTGATATGTGACCCCCGTTGCCCTGAACCAACCCCTGGCGATACGCTAGAATCTGATATTCCTAAAGAGGAAGTCACATCTGCTCTCTATTGTTTCTCGATAGTGGTAATACAGATAGTGAATATTTATCAAGAACAGTCCGGTAGAGCTTGAAAGGCTTGCAAATGGGCGAGGATTGCTTCACATGATCTGCCAAAGGAAGCGAATCGGAACAGGGCCATAAACAGCCTTGATTTTTCGAATGGCCAGTCAAAGTTGGCTCACGGGGAAAATTTCCCGGCGAAGACAAGGAACACGGAAAGGCCAGGAGGCTTATTATGTTATGCGACACGAGTTTAGACGGTTTGCGCACGTAACCTGCCGCCGCTTTTACTCAGGGCAACTCAGAACAGACTCAGGTGACCCCACCGAGCTCAGGTAGCTTCAAGTTTAGCAAGTACAATGGAGGGCAACTTGTATCTGCTGTGGTCACCTCCGTAGAAGTAGCCATGTGCTCGATTGGGATACTGTTTGTCAAACTGCACTTTGGTACGTTCAGCTTGAACAAGCTGAGCATCTTTTTGATGGCCAAGAAATACCGAGTACATTCGACTTAAACCAAATGCCCCATTTACGACTTACTACAGGAACTGAAAAGACTAGTTAATGGCCAAGTCCTTATGAATTTACCTGTCGTGCATCTAGAAGCCGCCAAAGTACTTTCTTCTGATCGATTCTATCTTTAGTTCAAAAGGCAATGGCGTGACGTACCTATGAACTTCCTCTTGCCAAGATTGATTTTGTGGTTTTACATGCCAGGCGGAAGTTTATCCCTAGTAAGACGGCATCTGGATTCGTGGCCTAGCATATCTGTTTTACCGGGTTGGTGGCCAATCATTTAACATGCCGGGATTATGACACTGGGATTTGCAACCGGATCTTCGCCAGGGACGGCACGTCGCTGAAAGTACATGGTCTTTTCATTAAGTCCCCTCTGGGCATAAGTACAGCATCAAAACATGGTACGCAGTACAGGAACTCCGGTCTGGTCTGAAGTATAGCACTAAGATTTGACGCCTAGATACGCAAAAGCTCAAGGGCCGTCGGAAAACAGAGTCAAGTTCCTCGGACTATCGTCTCGGACTCTAAGAAGAGACCATACCGAAAGAGGAATTCCCAGGCAAGACGCCGTAGGATTGAGCGGGGTAGTGCATTAGCTCTGGATATATACCCTTGGAAGATCCCTACTGTCGGTTTGAGTGTATAGTCAGCATGCCTAATAAACAAGAGCTAGAATCCTCCATGTCTTACTTGGGCAGGTGTTTTAGGCTCCCACGGTACTCTAATCATATCGAGAGCTGGGCGTGCATTAGTTCGTGTAACTATGTGAATCGCTATAGTCTGATGTAGTCTTATTTGCTAACATTTTACGAGGGCGCGGTGAGACGTCTTCTCATTTGTTCATATTCCCACCCTATTCAAGTGATAGTCAGTACGGCGGCCGACTGGCTTGAGGGTAATGTATAGAGTAGGGTGATATCGCAGGTCATCGACTCATCCCCAAAGGGCAGGTAGTTGAACAGATATTACTGTACATCAAGAATAGACGCGTCGAATTATAAGACATCTCAAAAAGTATAAATATTCCATATTATTCTTACTTACTACAGCTTCATCCCTCTCTCACAATCAGCCAAGCATCCAAACATCATCTCCAAGTCTTCCACATCTCTATCATAAACCACTTTCACCATGAAGCTCACTACTGCCCTTTTCGCCATCGCCTCGGCCGTCACCCTCGTCTCGGCAGGCCCAGCTCCATCCATGTCCGAGGAGGCTGTTTCCAAGGTTCCTCGTGACGAGCTTCTCCCTCGCCAGGCCTGCCGTGGAACGAACTGCACTGCCTGCACGAATGGTCGCAAGTGTTGTTACCTAGGAGGCTACCCCTTTTGCTGCACCTGTTAAGCACCAAGTTCGCGAATCGCTGCACTTAGATACACTCAAGGTCAGTCGACTCAGATGGGACCGTATATACTGCCCAATCAATTAATCGATGATGAAAAGAATCAGCTCAAGACTTCCAGTCAGCGGATGTCTATCAGAAGTGTCAGTGCGAGAACCTGCCGTACAGCCTATTATGATTGACGGTGCGGTTGATGGTTAGCAAGTGAGCAAGTGGGGGATATCTGGGAACCTGAGGCTTTCTTGTATCCAGGCAATCCATCTGCGACAGACTAGTCAAATCATTTAGTTATCATCGCATACCTGCTCTTCCTAAACTTTTGCAGAGACCGAATTTTGCAAAGCTGATAAGGTTGACACAATCTGTGACTAACCATTGCTTTCTGCATTACATCCAAATCTCAACCAGTAACCCAAGAGCTGCGTCTGATGACTACAGAACTCCGTTCTGAGTGACACCAGCGTGATAGTGTCAGTCGCTTACTTAGTTTTTATTACTGCCTCAAGACAGCCAAGATTCTCCGCATTCCAGAGCGCTTTATGATTAGTAGAAATAGAAAGCTCAACCCCCCGATATTACTTGGTAAACAAACGCATAAGCGATGTATATTACCAGTTATTTACTTGTTATCTCTAATCATGTCACTCCACAGAACATTGGTAACTTCAAGCTTGACTTTGGTACTCCCGAGCCAGAGTCCATCACTATACTGAAGCCGAACCAGTCCTTTCCACTGTCCAAGACACAGATGCTACTACTCTGGCTACTACTCTGCTTGGCACAGCCACTATCACACCTGGAACAGCAGACACTGCTTCACATGGGCAGTCACGATCTTCGATTTGCGTGAAGTTGACCCCATAGCTCGAATAAGGCATTGACTTTGACATTTTACGCATTGTGGTTAAACCTGCAGGGACCGTACTTTACATGATGTTTGAGCGGTGGATCGAAGGACCGTTCCACAGCGTCTTTGGCCCGAAAACGTGATTACAGTTCTATCTAATCATCAACAATGCTGGATTGTGATTATCACAGACACCACCGATTGTCCTGAAACAGTCAGCGCTACTACGTAAAATCTTGGAGCCTTCCCAGAACTGTCCTCATTACCGAAATGATACAAACATTTTCTTCGGCACTTGATACTAATGGTTGGAATGGATTCAGGGCCCTGCTAGTTATGTTAACTATCTTCGAAGGGTAGAATCGAGGCTCTTTGTAGAGTTTCCCTGTAAAGATCCACTAGCCCTTGGACAGCTTACCTTAATAGTATGAGCATACGGCCGCTGTATAGTTTGTTCGTCCCTTCAACTGATATTGCATAAATGGAAAGTTGTGAAACAGTTAGGGACGTACTGTACTGGTCCTATCTATGGTCTGCGGTGGCCCTTGCTTCCTCGGTATATCCGCACTATCCGTTTTTACCCACTGAAAAATTTAGATTTCTCGTATCTTGAGACGCTCCTTTCCAGCCAAGAGATGTCCAAGCACCGCGTCTGGAAGCATGCACCGTACACAAAATACAAAAGCATTTGATTTGCTTGGCATTAATGGGACCGTCGGTGAAGTTGCTATTCACCGGTAAACACTTGAGACTTTCGGCATCAAATTGTAGCAAGTTGGGGCAAAAAGCCTGCATAACTGCTGGGTCCGTGCAAGACCCGGTAGTGTTGGCTTTACCACGACTGGAAAAAGGTATTGCCGAATCGAATTCCTACAGCCAATCCTGCTTTTGGGACTTGTCTTTGATATCGTGGTCATACCAAGTGATCCTGCTGACTTCAGACTTGAGATTCGTATTCTCGGGAGTTCTCTTAATTATCCGATCAACCCGACGAGCAGGAAAACGCGTTGACAGGCAATCTTTTAAGCAAGCTAACTGAGCGAGATTAGCTCGTATTAGTGGATGTTCTAGCACAGACAATTCTATTTTTAAACACCGTACGTCACGGCGAGGGTAGTGCTTCATCCCCTATAAGAAAACACCGTCACCCCGGTGAATATGCCACCTGCTTGTGTTCTCACTGTACCTCTTTTCAGTACAAGATCAAGATAATCATGAGGACTGCCACCAGATACGCTTCGGCCGTTATGGCCACCTCGGCTCTCATCGGCGCTGCTTCCGCTGCGGTGCTGGATTTGCCCATTTGGGTTGAACAAGGCTATGTAAGTTCATCACAACTATCAGCTTAGTGCAAGACTGGGACTGACTAACCTGGGCAGCAAATGGTCGATCTCGGCGTCGGAAAGCCGGCTCAGCACTTTCGTCTGCTCTTCGACACGGGCAGTTCCTCGGCTTGGATGATCGATACTGAATGCGCAGAAACATGTCTTCATGTCAACAGGTAATTGCGCATATTTCCCTAACCAGATCAGTATAGCTGACGCGACTTATAGAGGCCACCGCACAGGCTACAACATTAGCGCGTCCTCCACCGGCAAATTGACGGGACAGGATGCCTCAATTGACTATCTCGGTGGTCGAGTAGCTGGCCCGACAGTCAAGGAGCAGTTCTCGGCAGACGGCTTGACATTTGAGGCACTTTTCATCGCAGCAAACGAGAGCAACTGGTCGTCTCTGGCTGCCAACGGCTTCATGGGCCTCTCGTTTGGCAGTATTGCGGACGGCGGCGCAACGCCCATCTTCGAGACTTTGATGGCAGAGGGGTTGATGGACGAGCCTCGCTTCGGCATCTACTATTCCCGAAAGGATGGAGACGACACTGGAGGTGTTCCTGGCAAGGGTCTGCTCACCCTCGGCGGGTCTAAGGAGAAGGAATACGTCGACGGCGACTTGATCACCTTTGATGTGACTACTAATGGCGTAGATTACGACGTTTGGCGAACTGTTCTGCACACAGTTACTGGATCAGTCAAGTCAAGCAACCACACCCAGAAGAAAAAGAAAGAAGTCGATCTGCAGGGAGCCAACGTCGTGTTTGATACAGGCGCCTCCGGCATCTCGTTTCCTCCAGAGCAGATCAGCGAGATCTACGAGTCTATCGGAATGAACTGGACGGCGATCCTCAAGGGCGACCATATACCTCTCTGCAGCGAGTTCACCGATGACTGGTCCATCACGCTGCAGCTTGGATTCTACGGCGAGGAGAAGAACCTCACAGTTACTGGCGATCAGTTGGCTCTCCCAGGATTTGCGAACCGAGAGGATGCCTGCTGGCCACCTTTCGACGATAGCGCCTCTGGCGCTGCTCTGATTGGCAAAAGGCTGCTGCAAAACTTTTACACTGTCTGGGATTATAGTGCATTTCCCAAAGAGGGCGGGTTTTTATCTCCTACTATTTCCTTCGGCAAGTTGAAGGCAGGATATTAACATGTCGTTGATTCCTATCGATGGGTTTTGCTATATATCGGTAGATATATTTGTCTCTGGAATATATGACTTCTGTCCGCCCATCATTCCTGCATTTATGTAATCCAGTAATGAAAGACATGGTGTATGAAGTGGAGAGACGGTCCTGTTACGTAATTGTCCAACCAATAGTGGGATGTATACAGAAGCAAAGGAAATGTGACGTGTTTTCTTCCCCAAGTGACCCCCTAGCTCATTGGTACTCGTCTAGGCTAATAAAGTCATAAGTCTTAAGCATAATATATCTATATGCCGTCCATTGTTCCACATATGGAGGGATATCAAGACACTGAGAACTTCCTCAGAGGCAGCTGCCTACTAGAAACTCTGTATGTACAGGCTTTATTGAGGATACTTTCTGCTTTTCCCTTTATGAGAACAGTCTGAACTGAAGGTAATTTTCTGTCTTGGTACTACAGCCTTGCACAGAGCCATACTTGTTTTTCTGGCTAATTTTGCTTCTGTCTGGCTGTCAGAAAACTCCTCCTACATCCCACGTGTCATCTTTCCATCGCAATAGTCTTATCAGATCCTGTTTTGACTCGCCAAGCCCCGAAGGATCTGCAGATCTTCTGAAACAGCCATTCATAGTAGCAGCCAAGAGAGGAACTTGTGCTCAGCTTGTCGATCTGGGGTAATTTCTCCATAAATAAACCCACAGACCTATCTCAGCTTACTCTTGATTGTATTCTATGATGTCACTACCACCTGACAGATATGCTCGACTCTTTCAATTCAATTATTATAAATACCGTTCTCTCTTCCGGCTGTTATTGAAATCATCTCCTCTGCGAATATCTCAACTTACAAGCGAGAATAGCGCTCATCAGACACTTATCAGCTCGAAGACTGTAAACTCTATAAACGAATCATCATGAAGGTACGTGGCCATATAGATCAGTGTTCACTGCTAATATTCACAGGGTTTTACTGCTTTCTTTGTCTTGGTCCCTCTTGCTTACGCGTGTAATGCTCCTCAGGAAGTTGGATCGAATCCCAACTGTTTAGGAGGTACATATACCGATTGTGCCGCTGAGAAGCAGTCCCTGTGTGTGCTTGAGTGCTTCAACCAACCCCCGGGACAATGCACTTCGGGGTGTACGACACGGGCCCAGCAGGAGTGCCAGATGGATTGTATGGCGATCAACAACTGCGATGACTGTATTGAGCGTCTCATGGTCATGGGAGGAAATGAAGATGCGGCACGTGAAGCATGCTCTCAAGAAGGTAAGTTTGAGTCTGGAAACTACAACCACTGTTTCAAGTTACGGTTTAAGCTGATGCAATTTCAGGAGACTCTTACTATTGTAACTGCGGTTGATGGGTAAGAATGCCAACTCACATGGTGCACGAGGCAACTACTGTAGCAACTGGCAGTCAATAACATTATTTAAACACAATCTTGAGTGTAGACTCGTACCTGCTGCAGTTCACCGTCATGAAAACAATCAACACTATGCGTTGTACATCGTAGAGCAACTTGTGCCAGGCTAGGCAGCGCAACCCCCTGATAAGGCCAATCCCCTGCCAATAAACCAGAAATGGGCGACTCTTGAAAAGACCTAAATAACACCTCTGCCAGACAGTAACTTCAGGACGCAATCGCAAAGGAACGACAGAAAGTGCAGCAAGTGAAAGCCCGCCACAAGACAGTCACTACCTGACCTGTTTGACAAGCGGGGAGCATTGGTAGCCGAAGTCAGCTCTTTCGTCATATCAGAGCCCCGTAGCATGGTCGGAATACTACTACAAGTTTGCCTGAAAGGCTGCAAGGGAGGATTTCAGACATTGAGGTTAGAGTTACGAGTATAGCCATGGAGTAATCAAAATATCTATTCTGTGTGTTTGGTCATAGTGGCCAGCTGAACCACCCAGTTACTGTGTGAAGATTCTCTACTTCAGCTCAAACCGCTTTCGACCCTCCTCGCTAACACCTAGAGACACTACTTCTTGGTTCGAATTCTCGCCCACGACCGTTCTTACGTCTCCGTGCGGTAGAATGACCACCAAAGTCTTCCAGGGCGCCTTGAAACCCGATGACTCGTCTCTCGAGAGCTTAACCTTGACCTCAGACTGTGTGGCCGAGTAAGCAACCGTGTAGGAAGAGATCCTGTTCTTGGTGGCCACCGACGTTCCGTCGTCTTCATACCACGTCGTCTCGTGCCATTTTCCGTCGCGCGACGCCTTCTGCGGAGGGAAGATCTCAACTGCACGGTAGTCGTCGAGGGGCAGGTCTGCCACGTTCTCTTTCTCGCCGGGGGAGAGGACCTGGACGTCACGGCCTACGGGGATCGCGCGACCGACCTTGCCGAGCACTGGAATACCTGCCCCGTGCCATTCTGCGTCGATCTCCACCCATTGACCGGCCTCGAGGTATTGGTAGGGGGCGTTGAGGTTCAGGTAACCCTCATCGTCATCCGACGCCTTTGGCAGGTATATCTTGGCCTTGCTGGCTCCCGGCTCGAACACTCCTCCGACGAGCATAGAGTCACCCAACCAGTACTGAGTCTCTCCATCGAGGAGTTTCCAGACCTGGGGATCAGACTCGTAACCCCATCCGAGCCATCTTTGTGGTGGCAAGGCGCTCTGATGGCTTTCGAGAGACAAGGAGTAGATGTACGGGATCAAAGCGTATCGCCGCTTGATCGTCTTCCGCACCAGGTGAGTGATGGATGGATGCATCCAGGGCTCAATGACATCGCCGACAGTGTTGTCTTCACCAGTCTTGAAACAGTTGATGGCAAAGCGAGGGGAGTATATGCCCAGCTGAACCCAGCGAAGGAGAAGCTCTGGAGACGGTTGAGGACCTTCGAAGCCGCCAATGTCATGTCCGTAGCAGTGCATCAGACAGAGGCCAGCAGTCAGGGACAAGGCGGTTGAGCCTCTCATGCTGTCCCAGCTTGTCGTGTTGTCACCACTCCATGAGCTGCAGGCGTATCGAAGAGTGCCGGATGTAGCACTACGCGTGAGCACGAAGGGTCGCGCGTCTGGGTTGACGGCTAGAAGGGCATCATGTGATGCTTTTCCGTTGAGTTCTGTGTGCAAGCTGCGACCCCAGAAGCCGACTTGCGGGCGCTTCTCCAGGCCTTCAGGAACTTGGAGCGAATCCTTGCCGACGTCGAGAGCGCACTCCCATTCGTCATCCGGGATGGTGTACTCGTTGTTGTCGTTCCACATGCAGTCGATCCCCTCTTCAGCCAGCTTCTTGATTCCCTCGTACCACCACTTGTAGCCCGCGGCAGAAGTAAAGTCGATGTGGCCACCGTCGTCTCTCTCGCCGCCTCCCGCACTCCAAAGCTTTGTCACAGCTGGCTTCTTGGTGTGGGAGTCAACGAACAGGCCACCAGCTTCCCTGAGCTTCTCATACTCGGGATGGCTGGCAGTGAGGTACGGCTTCACATTAGCAATGAGGCGCATGCCGAGCTTGTGGTACTCCTTGATCCAATCTTCAGGGTCGGGGAAGCGGTGGTGATTCCAGGTAAAGACGTGGCGGTTCTTGGGGGGGTGCTCGGCTATGGTGTATCCAGACGACATCTGATACGCTGAGCAGGGAATGTCGTGCTCTTTCATCTTGTGTGCCAATTCCAACAGAGCTTCGCCAGCAGGCGGACTGTCGAGCATAGAGTACTTCATGCCACCAGAAAGATACCCAAAGGCCCAACGGGGCACAAGCAAGGGGTAGCCCGCCAGCTCAGCATAAGTCTGGACAATGTCCTTCAGGGTCTTTCCGGTGATGATGTACTCCTCCAGGCCACCAAAGTCCTGGCGGTAGACTTTGTAGAAACCCCACATGCCGTCCATCTCGGAGCCGATAGAGTATTCACCTCTAGTATGGCTGGTTGAGAACATGGCTACACAGCCCTGCGGTGTGGCGTTGATCAAGAGGGGAATGTTCTTGTACAGAGGATCAGTCCGGTGGACGTCGTACCCGAAGCTGTCGGTTGCTGATAGCTGGAAGCGGCGGCCGGAAAGATCCATTGGTGCAGCCTTTTCTCCCAGGCCGGTATGGAAGGTATTGCGATTGTACTGGGTATAGTGCGCAACACCATCACCGTTGACGGCGTAGGATCTGTTGGCGAGGTCCTGGAGGATAGGCGCCTGTCCCTCAAAGCCCACAGACAGAAGCGGCGTTTCCCCAGCATAATCGACATTGGCGACGACGTCTCCGATCTGGATCTTGGTGCCCCTCTCAGTCGCGGTCACGCTTGGTTGAGCACCGTCCAACTTTGTCTCAGCGCGAGGAACGCTGGGGTGCGGTGGTGTAGGGTGGGTAGGAGAAGTGAACGTTGTGCGGAAGACATTTGGACGGACAGCTTCAAAGGAGAACTCGAACGGGAGAGTGGTATCATTGCAGCGCAAGTGGACCGACGGCTTAGAGCTGTTGTCTTTGCTGGCGGGGTCAAGGACCCAAGATGTAGGGATACGCTCACGTTGAGGCATGGTGAAGCAATGATTGAATTCTTTCTTATAAGAGAAACCCAAAGGCAAGTTTGTGTGAGAGTTGAAGGTGAATGATCTGGGGGACTATGTCTCTTTTAACTCTGTGCAGAACTGCTTCACTCCGTCGGGTTCACGACTCATTCTCCGCAAACTTAGTAGACAGGTTCGGGGGATTCTGCTCAAGTCCGATCTTCGGGTGACGCGTGATCCATCCCAGTGAAGAACCCCTCTCGGAGAAATCTGGCCAAGTCCGACCGCTAGCCGAACATCCCCATGGGGTAAGGGGCACTAAACTTACACTGAGAGGCATCTTTATGTTGGACCCTCAGTATTTTTCTTCTTTTTCTTTTCTTTAAGTGTCGTTTACTTGCATCAAAATTCAAAAACGCGCTGTCTTGGCTGGTATCTGGTCGTTCTGGTTTATACGATACTGTCTAATATCTGATACCCTCATACCATCCAGATCGAGTTGGTAAGAAAGAGTGCAAAGCTCCACAAGTTCCCCAGGTGCAAGAATGAATATCCTGCCTGAGGCACCAAAAGCAACAACACCAATCTGCCATCCCCGCATATGCATGATTCGCGTGTTTGTGCATTGTTGAGACGTATTCTCGCCATTCGTTACCATGATGGGTTCCAAAAATACGACAAGCTGAAACTACTATGTCCCAAATGTCTCACAGCTCAGTGGGAAGTACTCGACCAGAGAAGTCCCCACTGCGTGCTCGTAAGAAAAGGATACCGGTATCTAGCCACCCCATATTCATGAACTTGCCAAATTGGACTACACCTAAAACACTACCTCGGGCTGGCTAACTGAGGATTTGAAGAAAGCCTGCAGTTCATGTCGCCAGAGTAAAGTATGTAAGCAAGGATCCGTCGCTTGAGAGAGGAGATATTAATGCCTTACCAGGTTAAATGTGACGGCTCAAGGCCATGTTCTCGGTATGAATCCTGTAATACATGTTTCCAGCTGCTTTCACTAATCCATATCAGATGTAAACAGCTCCAAAAGCCGTGTAATTTTATCGAAAAGCCCAAAGAGGCTCATGAGTTGTCTGTTCTTATAGGCATCATTGGCGATAACGTGGCTAATGGATTCAATGCAGGAAGATCGAGGCTCTAGAACGAGAGATTGAGTTTCTCAAGTCGCGCCTCCCGCCAGAAACTTCAAATACAGTTGAACCGTCAACGAATGGCTACCTGCCAGAAGCTGAAGGGTCGCTGCAATTCGCCACGTTGGATAACCTTCACACTCCAGACGGTATTGAGTACGCGCGGGGACCTGGCATCCCAACCCAGCCATCTCAAGTGGCGGCATCAACCAGCACGAGCTCTCCAGACACCGCTCTATATTTCACGAGACCACAGAAGCGAGCGCGATCATCCTTTGAGGCTGGAACTCCAGCCACAGCGAATATCTGGAGCGATGGTGAACTCAAGGCCGAAGAGTCAGAGTTGTTTTTCAAGGCCTTTTTCTCCGGCTGCGATCGCTACGTTCCCATATTCGACCCAGGATGCGATTCCATGGAGGCCATCCGCAATAGGAGTGATTTGTTGTTCACCACGATCTGCTCCGTTGGCTGCCGCGTGCTAAACGGGACCAATTTCAGGTGGCGGGCACTCGCATCCAGCACCCAGCGCATGCTTAATGCTGCCATTGCCAATCCATCCATGGGAAGTCTTGAGACTGTTCAGGCATTGCTCGTCCAAGCTTGTTATGCAGGCGAACGAGCTCTTCTCATATCGATTGCTACCCGCATGGCATTGGATCTTGAGTTTCCTGAGGCCTACGACACGCTTGTCACCGAATCCGTCTTGGGCGAGGCACAGTCCAGCCATGGCTGCGAAACCGCTCATGAGAAGAATCTTATGCGAATGCGGAAAGCCCGGGTTTGGCTACACCTCCTAGTCATGAGCTACATTCTACATGTAGATGCTGGCGGCATGCCGACCTTCAAATTCCGGGGCGCCTCACGTCGGTGTAGGATTCTGCTGCAGAGTCCCTTCTCCAACGGAATGGATCATTATCTCTTCGCACAAGTGGAGCTGAACGTTCTCCGGGCCAAGATATACGCCTCCCTGCCCCAGCGCGCTAACTTGAATGATGAGGAGATCATGGATCTCGTCAGGGATGCCAAACTCGACATCGACGTCTGGTTCAATGACTGGATGCGCATTTCGAAACTCCACCATCAAGCCATGCCCTGGTTCGTCCCGAATCTGTCAGTCCAGCGCTGTTGGGCCGACAACATGACTCTTTGCCGTGCGGTTAGGGCCGCTGGTGTGGAGAATGTCGACGTCATGTCGCCTACCCAGAAGACCATCCTGTCAATGACCAAAGCATCGCTGAAGCAGCATCTTGATATAATCATTCAAGAGCCGCGGGTTTATCTCAAAAGCACACGATATGCCATGGACTTTGTCTGGGCCAAGAACACTTTCTGCTGTCTACTCTTGCTGAAGCTATCTGCCTTGCTCCCTGAAATAGATGATCAGCAATCGCACCACCACAGCCAAGAACTTGTGGTCAAGGCCAGCGCTTTACTCAGTGAGCTGGAAATAGCCGCTGCTGGAGGATCCAGAGACGACATCCAATCAAACACCAGTGTGCTATACCTCCAGCTTCTGAAGACGAGCATCCAGAAGTATCAGCGGGGTTTGAACCAGGACTCACAAGGTTGCCCAGAAGATACAGTATCTGGTATTCCAGGCCAACCGAGGAATTACGAAGCATTTCACTCTGGCTATAGCGAGCTGGAATCGTTCATCCCCGATCAGTTTGTTTTTGAGTGGGACTTTCCAGGCCTCACTCTGTTCTCTTCCCCCATCAATGAAGCAACGTGGCTGAACGAGTTCCTAGCAGGGACACAGGAGTTTAGGCAAGATAGTAGCAGTATTAACTGGGCACTGGTTGACTTCTCCATGTGAGGCAGCTAGTATAATCGAACTATTTATCATATGTATCCTCACTTTCCAATTGCTCTTGACTTTGAAAGATATACCTTGCGACGCATACAATGTGTTGCATGAACATGTGTGCATTTTCCATCGATTCAAAACACTGTATTATATGTTGTTAAAGACTTATGCATTGAGAGCCACGTGTTTATGCAGTCTAGAACTGCATTACTCCAGTCGGTGCAGTTGAGTGAGATGAGGCAAGTTCTCAGTAGCTGTCCCATTACTCGCAAGGGCAATACTATCGAGTAGTCAGCAAGGTATCCGAAGCAGCAAGTTCACGTACGACTCTAAATCGAGTGCTTCTTTTTAGACTGAGGAGGAGTCGCCTTACTACGCATTGTTAGCTAACACTGGTTCTGCTTTAGAATGGCTTGAGCTTAGAATGTACCATGTCATCCACGTCGTCATCTGACAAATGGCTGATGTCATATATGCTTCCATCCTCGAGGCCGAGCTGAGACGCTTTCTCCGTTGTCTCACACTTCTGGTTGGCAGCTCGCTTCCTGCCATCGCCGAACCAGTAGTACGCTCCGCTCATGCTATAGCCAGTAGCACCAAGACAGAAATCACGGCCGCGGCCAATAGCTGCCTGCTGCCAGCTTTCGCAGCCAGCGCCTCTGTACCCATTGGCCGTAAGTGTCCAGTCGCCTGGCACGGCCAAGACGCCAACGGTCGCGAAGAATTGACCGGTAGCGGTACAGCAGTTGTTAGGGTTCGAGTTTGCACAGCCTATCCATGGGCCGGAGAAACAAGCACCTTGGTTGTTGCTGTAGAAGCGAATGTCAATGGCTGACACCGTAGCCGCGAGGCCGAGGATAACGCTGGAATACAACATGTTGGGAATGAATAGCAAGTCAGGGAGGGAAGCTACAGAAGTTTAGAAATCAGATGTCGGACCGGAATTTATAGGCAAGAGAGAAGCAGCACACGGCTCAAGTTGCCAGGCATTTACTTTCCATAGACAGTTCATTAGGCTAAAAAGCATAGAATGTGTATTCTGGCGATGGCCGGGTGTAAGCAGGGCTACTCGAAGTGGCTAACACATAGGCGAAGGAATGGAGAAGAACGAGCTAAGCATCGTGGTACTTCCTGCGATGGTATATATCTGACCTACAGGCGCATTAAACGCTGGCTGCCGTTACACGCACAGCTAGCTGTGCGATTAAGAATCCGATTATATAAGCACCTTCTCATAGTACAATCAACACCTCTTTACAGCGCCTTTACAGCGCCCTCAGTGCCTTCTTCAGAGCCTTAACCATTACAACCATTACAA